>JADFUC010002016.1:0-295045 GCA_019722365.1 Lithospermum erythrorhizon | reverse complement strand
GTAAACGAAACTCACTATATGTTGTGAGAAATTTAGACTCGAAGTCTAATGAAATACATTCGAAAGTGAAATATATACCAAGATGCCTAACTAAAACTCACCATAGAAGTGAGAGAAATTTAGAATTCCAAGTCTAATCAAATACGATACAACTACAAAGATATATCAGAAAAAAAAAAGTAAATAATCAAATAAGATTTACTCATAAAAGATTTGTAATTCAAAACACTAAACAGTTATCAAAGTGTCACATACACTTTGTAGGACGTGAGAATCAAAAATTATATGCTTCTTGGTAGCAAATGTAAAAATATAGCTCTGATATGTGAGCATGACGTATATAATATAAAGATGCTTTGAAATATGTATACGTGAATACATATATAAAGATTTCTGAGTATATATATAGAAAAGAGTTATGATGCCCAGCAGACAAATACGTGAGTCTCCTCGAACTTAACTCCTCATCGGTGCCGTAAATAAAATATTTTGAATATTTAAAAAGTTCATCCTGAAGATGGATTACAAGTTCGAACTATATTATTAGACATTTATTTACATGACTATTTTGTTCTATCACAAAGTATATGCAAGTCTATCGATAGTATGCTCTGCTACATGCTTAGCTCTATATTTATATCATGTCTTATGCGTAGATTATATGATTATATGCTCTATTTGTTTACTTATTATGTGTATGGACGTATTTGAATTAATGTAAGTTTTTAAGTATTGATCTTACATATATTTATGATTTAATTATTTGCCTACCGATGCGATCCTGACAATCATGATACTATCAAGAACTATTATAGCTTATCGAATTCCGTAAGAGTTCTCGATGACTAGATTATCATGAGTAGTGTTAGTAAGAACTCACGTAGCCTAATTATCAAACAACATTGCCTATAAAAGGATTTGAATCAAAATGCCTTGTAAAGATATATAAAAAGTAATTTCAATTAGCATGATAGAAATGTGCTCATCTCATTTAAATGAGATACATGTAAGAGATAAAATCTCATACCATGAAGATACTTAACTCGTCCTCGAAGATCAATTTAGTATATATCATACAACGAAAAACATGATTGTATAATCATGCAATACGCGTAAGTAGCATTATTTGGATTTTCTATTTGAATAATATACATTGACGATCTCATCAGACATAATGTATGATATGCATTGTAGTCTTTTTCCTTCACCGAAGTTTTTTTTCCAATCGATTTTCTGGTGTTTTTAATGCACACTTACTTAAACCATATCTAAGAGTAAATATTTATTTCTTTCACTATGTGTTTTCTCACGTAGTTTTTCCTAGTGATTGTTAAATCAAACAAGGTTATATGAATGATCTTTACATTACTGCGTATTTAAGCATGTATTGATCAGAGAAAAGCTCGGTGGATAACGAAGATTTATATTTATGACTTAAATATTATTGAAACTCCCAAGAGCTTTCAAAAAGCTCTAATCCTCTCAAGAGAATTTGAGATGCAATACTCAATAAGTCATGCCGAACATCCCAATAGTTGCTGATATCACCAATATGAACATCAAGCTCATTACTCACGAAAATACAAAGAATTTGGAGTATTGTCCCAAGTACCATATATGTTTTGAACTTATTTCAATTTATTGACAATTAATTTTTATAATGCATAATATTGATATGATTCTATTGGAGAATTGTATAAACGATATTTATTTACTAGTAATGATGATTTATGGTAATATATAAAATAAGCTATATCGCCAAGAACATCATCTCAAACGAGAAATTATAAAATACTCAAAGAAATGTCGTGGAATGTGTTTGGTAGATAACTATGATCCAAATAGATCCATATTATTACTACGATCCGACAAATTATTACTGCGGGTTCGTCCGCATCTAATTAGAAGAATCGATGTTCAACAAATTCGCTTCTCATGTGATAAATCTAGCGCATATTATCACCAAGTCACCCCTACCTCAACATTCAAGAACTTATCCAAAAGTAAGGGAACTACGCTACTGTACCGTCAAGCACGCTGTCACGAAGTGAGTTACTACGGCCGTACTTTTTCTCAATCATGTTTTGTCTCAAATGGTTTTTCCTTTGGCTAACATTTTTTAATGAGATAACATTTTTGGCTTTATATTACGATATACACTCTTTTTCCTTTTTCACTCCAGGTTTTGCTCAAAAACTAATTTCTTCCTGCAAGGTTTTAACGGTACATATTTCTCATGATTGTATTAATTCAAGTGGAGCCAAGCATGAAATAATTGATGTCTCCTCAAGCCTATAAATATTGTAGATTCGAAGCCTATAAATAGGCACTTGTAATGTATTTGATATCAATCAATAAAATCTATTTTCCTCGTATTCTCTTATTCTTTCTATCTATTTACATTATTGTTACTTATATTCAAAACAAAACTAAAGTTTTTGACCCATTTAATTGGTTGTTTAATGGGCTGAGCTTATTTGGCTTAATTATATAACTAATGGATCGATTGAATCAGTTTCATTAAGATTGGACCATCCGGGGGACTGTATTATGAACTTCCAAATTAAATTGGACCCCCTAAGGCCAAACTATATTCTATCCTTTCTATTAAAAGTTAAAATTACTTCATCAAATTTCCCAAGTAGATTCGAACATATCACCACAATTGGTTAACAAATTTGACCGCCTACCACCGAGCTACTGAGAAAACAACGGAGATTAAATCATAGAGTTCAATTCTCGTTTCAACCCATGACCAATAGAAACTTCCTTCGTAACTCCCGAACTTCTTCGTACGCTCCCTTCCACGCCTCATTTCGTATGAACCTCAAAGTCGCTCATTTCATTTTTATATGAATGCATGCTTTGTCCCCTCACTATTCACTCCCTCAAAATAATTTGGCGTGCATGTCATCTTAAGCAATTTCATATAAAGCCGTGAATGATTATTCTGACGGATTTCAAAGAAATCGTTCGATTTAAAAAATGGAACAAAAAATGATTTGAAAATCTGTTCGTATTGAAACTAAATATGAAGTTCGATTCGTAATTGATTCGAAAAAGCTTTCCAAATATTCAATTATAAAATTGATTCAAAAGGACTCATTAGATTTGAAAATCGACTCGAAATACTGAATTCAATCACTGTAAATAATTCTCAAGCTGTTAAATTGTTGATGAATTGAAGCTAAATCGTATCAGTTATGTATTATCGTGGACTAACCAATCACATAAATAGCTAGAACTCAAGTGCAATTAGCCTCAAACATCTCGATTAAATGAAATATTTCCTATATTTTCTCAATATAACATTCACCTTCCTTATGAACTTAAGTGGATCCTTGATATTATTTAATTTGGTAGGAATTCACAAACATAGAAAGGGTGAATTCTAAAACTGTTTAATATCTTTAAAAATGTTTGGCAGAAAAAAGAGTTAATTAATGAAACAAAATGATATTTCGATATCCCACACACGTACATTTAGTTGAGAAACAGAAAACACACATTATTGTTCAAGGTCATGTTCAATGAACTTGTAGGATCTTTCAAACTTGTGACTTCAATAAACTCTCTATAAATGGATGTGATGCCAATGGAAACTTAACCTCCACTAATTGCATTATAAATTTCTTGGAAACAAAAGGTACAACTCAAGAAGAATAAAAAAATACTTTATATAGTATTAAAGAAAAATAGTACAATTAATAAGATTTTTCCCATCAAGAAATGAAGAAATGTGAACTTTGCAACTCTTTTGTGGCAAGAATAGTCTGCAAATCAGATAAGGCCACACTTTGTTGGGAATGTGATTACAGAGTTCATGCAGCAAATTTCTTAGTTGCAAAGCATTCAAGAACTCTTCTCTGCCATTGTTGTCAATCTTTAACACAATGGAATTGTTCTGGTCGAAAGCTCCCCCTTACTGTCACAGTCTGTGAATATTGTGTTGATAATTCAAGTTCCATTATTAATGAGGACGACCAAGATCATGGAAACATTTCAGAAGATGAAGTTGGTAGTGGAAATGGTGAAGTTGATGATGAAAATGATGGTGACAACCAAGTGGTTCCTCTGTCTCCAATCACCTCAAGTTCTTGAAATAGTGCCACTAGATCATTTTTTAGTCATCTTCAATTGCATGTATCCATATAAGTTTACTGGAATCTTGTTACCATATTTCATGTTACTCTTACTTTTACCTTTCTCCTCCTAAATGTGGTACACATACATTTGGTCCTTCATTACTGTTTTTTTTTTCTTTTTTTTTTCCTTGGTGACATGATGTATTGATTTCAACTTTGTTTGGTATTTAATGATATAAGATGTCCTATATCTCCTTGAATTGAAATGATGTTACATTAATTTTATTTCTTGATCCAAAGTACAAGATATTGTGATCTATGTATGATACATCTTTGAGTTTAAGATTTTCTCTTCGAAAGAATCGATCTTGTTAGATGAAGAGCTCTTGATTTTCTTCAATTCTTCTACCTCTTATGGCTCAGCTAATCTCATCAAAAATATATTATTTACAATATTATTTCATTAAAATTCAAGAAGATATATATTATTTGGTCCCCTTAGTTTTTAGAATTTTATTGATGAACATTTAATATAATTGATTCGCCCTCTTTAGAAAATTTGGCTGATAATTATAATTCGTTACTAGTTGTGGGTTACAATTGGCAATATGACACTTTATAGGACTATTACCAATTGGGCTACAAATAGTGGGGTCCTCAACAATCTTGGTCAATCTTGTTGATATGGTTCTTCTGGAAATTGCCTGCGAGAATCGCCCTCTCCTTGATCCGCTAGCGGGTGTTAAGCTGTTGAAATGGGTAGTATCACGGGGTCCGGAACCTGATCTGCCGTCGGACCTAAAAGCGTGACCTTTGCACTCAGGTATGGAAGGATTTCATAGTGCGGTTCGTGAGCTTGACTAATTCATCGTTGTAGGATACGGACCTTTCATATACAAGTGTTAGGTACCTGAAGATGGTGATCGACCCAGGTTATAAGCCTATACAAGGTACTTTTTACGTCGCTGATTGTACTTTTACATTCACAGATCTTCTCTCTTTGCTACAAGCGTTTCATCTTCACCCTCCTCCTTTCTGCAACTTCAGTGATTTTCGCCATTTTACTTCCACAATTTTTCCTCCCCGGACGTCCCATACATCTTTAATTTCAAGTAACTCATAGATCTTTCCCTATCCCCTAGGGATTAAGTTCATGCATGAATGTATCCACTCACAACCAGGGTTTTCCTTCGATTTTGGGGTTCTATGTGAGTGGATGATTTATGAGAGAGTGGTTGTAATAACTTGATCGGATTGGACCGAGGTTGTTCTCCGAGGTTGTTCTCGGAGAGAGATTGCCGACCTTAATTTCCGAGATACTCCTTCATTGTTCTCTGAATAGTTATTAAATTGTTGAATGCCTCTTTATATTCTCATGAATCTGTTATTGTTGTTGAATGGCCCTTCATATTCTCATGAATCTGTTACCGAATTGGTTGAAATTCGTTTAAGATCTCCTGAAATGGGTGTTGGGGGTATCGATTATGCAATGTTTGTTGAAGATGAACAGTCGAATGTCCCCAATTTTGAATGTTCTTGGAGCCCCTTTTATTTTGCCCAAAATGTCTGTATTTTGGTCTATGATTCATTGTAACTCCATGTTCCTTGTTTAATATTTGTTTTATGTGTAGTTTAGATATGTGCAGCGTTCCTAATCAAGAACCTTGACATCCGCTTCAATGAGCTTGCTCTGAGCCATTTCGCTATCCACGATAATGGATCCGGCTCCCCTTGCCTTTATGAGGGTGCCGCCGTTAGGCGAGTTTACGTGGCAATTACATAACTCTCCGAAGATCATGATCCACTGCTAACTTCGATTCTCCGAATGCTTTGGATGTGGCGGTCGGTTGAGCGAAGGTATTATGGGCGGCGACACGTGATCTTAGATCAGATGATTTCCAACGATCTGGGCGATTCATCGTCCCACACCCTTGCTTGGTCATCCGATACGTCCGCCCCCACCGAACTGCAAGCGTAGGCCAGCTAAATAAGTTGCCCGATAGGAGTAAATCAAATTTGGCTCCCACACTATTATCCGCGATTCTTTACCGGTCGAGTTCTCAAACGAAGACCTAGCCAATTTTAGGCAGTGCTTTTCTATTCCCCCAGTCATAGAAATACGTCTCCCCTTAGAAGAGGATAAAGTTTCCGAACCCTTGGTCAATCCATTGTGTAGTGAGGGTCCTCTAGCCCCAAGATGGACCGCTATGTATATAAGAATTAAGCTATCTTATGGAGACCCGCTTTCCACTTGCCCCTTCATAGATGAGTTGTTGATAGCAGTTAATTGTGCCCCAGGACAAATCCGTCCTCGTGGATGGCTATCGATTACCATCTTCATAGTGGTTTCTCGGATGGTTGATATAACCCCCTCACTTCCTTTATTTTTCAAGTTGCACACTACCTCCCATTTTGGGCCGCTTACTTCATTCCCATCCGCCCGCGGCTACAATATTTTTGCGGATCCCAAGGTCGAGAAAGTCTCTGAAACCATATGGCATTCCAAATGGTGCTTCGTGAGGGGTGGTATGGGTGATGCGGTTCCCAAAAGATGGACCTCTTTAGTGGAAGCAAAGCACCCTAAATTCAAGCCTCTAATTCGAGCCCAGGATCATACTTTGGTAGCGGGTTTTTGACCGACCTCTTCATTATAAAGGATTCTGCTACTAAGGTGTCTTGATTCAAGCGGGTTTGATCTGCTCCAAGAAGTTTGACCAATCCGTTGTGCCTCCTGTTGAATGGGGTATAGCCTTTTTAATAGTGTGTTGATGTATTGGATTTCTTTCCCTCCTGTTGAATGGAGTATAGCCTTCTCTACCATGACGGCAACCGCGGGGCCTCTCTTTAGGCGGGTTTCGATCAGAAGAGTATCCACATTTGGCGACCCACGGCCTTTCACTCGTAGTTTACCGCTACCGTAAACTGAGGAAAAGGCCGGTGTGGGGCCCCTACGTTCTCAGCGCCGGAAGTCCAAAGCCCACAAGAGGCCAAGGTCTGAAATTCTGGACCTAACCGAGGATCCTCCAGCTTCATCGCCCCAAGAAGTGGAGGCCCGAGTCTAATAATATATATAGTTTTGAATGAGAACGGCCCAATTACTTGGGCTCCAAATGGATAAGGCTTTCATGAAGTTAGGGTGGATAGATCGCTGACAAGTGGCGTAATCGCGTGGAAAGTTGAATGTGTGACACTCCGCTATCTTTAGCACATAAATAAAGTAAATATTTGAATGCAACTCTCCTTTAATTCCAAATTCATACTTGCTAGTACATTTTCTTATATTCCCGTACAATCACTATATTCCAAATCTAAGCTTGATGGAATCGAATTAATGCGTGATACTTTCACCGGTCGCGCTTTTAGACTTGACGGATCGGGTTCGGACCCCAGGATCATACCCGTTTCAACGACAGCACCAGCTAGCGAGATCAAGGAGACGATTCGCGGGCAATTCGGAAGAGCAATGTCGGATAGTAGAGATTGTTTGTTTGTATTGTAGCCGATTAGTTTGTAGTCCTATAGAATATCACATTAGCAATTGCGGCCCTGGCTTTGTAACGGATTATAGTATCATTCACTTCGATCCTGACGCCAAACATATAATTAGTTATGTGATTGATTATTCACGCTTTAGCTGATGGTCCAGGATTATCAAAACATTTAATGTTGTTAATATGGGGAACATTGTGATGGTGAACTAGATCTATCTTTATAAAGGTTTGAGAGGAGTAGTTTGGTTGATAATATGATCAAGATTACCAAAATCGATTAAATTTCAGGTTCAGGATTGGATCCTCTATGAAAAATACTCCTTCTTATCATTAATATAAGTAGGTTATATCGTTTTCAATTTATTTAAATTATAAGTCGTTAACCTATTTTATATCATATTTTGTCCAATATATCCTTAATTAATGAAACCAAATATTTCCTATAAAATAGACTTCCAAATATAGTTTCATTTCTTCTACTATAGGTGTAATTAAATTAAAAAAATTAATGAATGGAAAGTTATAAAAATAAAAAGGAACATTTGGATCATTAATTATTATTAAATGAAATCTAAAATTATCAAATGCTTAGTATCTTAAAAATAAAAAATAAAAAAATAACATAAATGATTTATATTAAAGATATGAGGGAGTATTAACTTATGTGTTTGACATGTATAAGTTGTCTAGCTTGTCAATTTTGGTTAACAATCAATCATTTAATAACATAATTCATTGCTCCTTCAAAATAACTTATATACTAAATCTCATCATGATGAAACAAGTGATTGAAGGAAAATTACCGAAATGATTAAGATAATGGCGTGAGTTACTTTGATCCTTAATAGTCCTTTGTAGCGGTTAATTAAATTAATAAGTGTAGCGCTTGAAAGTTAACGGCTTTGTTAGAACTAACGTTTTCGTTAATTTAAACGTCGAGATTGGTGACGTTATTTTTGGGGATGAAAGTGCAGCTATTGTTCGCTTGCGGACAAAGATGCAGCTTCAAGTGTTAGATTTATGAAATATTAGTTTAGGGATAGAAGTCTGTTTGTGCTTAAAAGCTTACGAGGATTAAAGCGCTCACGGTAGCATTGTGGTGACCAATGTGTAACTTGGTGCCCTGATAGGACTCATTCGGTGATTAACTCGTGGAGATTGAGCTGAGTGAAGAGTGCTTGAACATTAATGGATTTTTTTTCATTATTAAAGGGGGGCTGATTGTTATATTTAGTGTAAAATAACTTATAATTATATAATAAATTCTAAAAAATTCAAATTGAGACGGTATTGCCGACTTTTGATTATAGCTCGATCGCTACAATTTAGAACCAATGGTTTCGTACTTTATTGATTATTTTTTGTTTTATTTTCGATTTGTAATAAGTCACCTGACCGAATGGTCAATTATGCGTTATATCTAATATTTCTATCCGTCTTAAAATAATTTATTGTTCTAATTCAAAAATATTTTCTCAGAGATTGCAAAATTGGGTGATCAAGGCATAAAATTTGATATTTTGAAGTAAGGCAAACTTATCAACCAATAAACATGAAAATCGAAGACAATAAACTTGAAGAATTTTGAAAGCAATACAAAAAAACCTTGTAATAGAACAGCAAAATATCAAATAAAAATAATGAAAATTGCTCATAAACAATAAACTATTTCAAGAGGGAGGGTGTTATACACAAACCTACCTAGAGGCAAATAGAATAGGTGTATGGTCCATGATTCAATGAATGGGTGCATATTCTTGAAGATATTAGGTATACATCGATTCTTTGTTATGTATTCGTTGCTAGTTCTATGCACCCATTGCCATAAAAGCATAGGTACATCTCTACTTACTCTTCCACCATCACATTACCTAGCCAGTAAAGTTTGTGACATAGACACTACCTGATCATGTTATGGAAGGAGAAAGGGGATATATCTTTTAGGTACTAGTACAGATAACTGCTTTCCTAAAACGATTACAAGTCTATTGAGCTGTAAATTTAATGCATGTCTTAAGTCTGCCTACAAATTTTTATTTCACCAGTTATAAGTTGATAAATGATAACCATTGTTACAACTTAAGTTACAAATGGTTAAATATAGACTTTGACTCAATACTTATTAGTGGGCTAATGAATCGAAGATGGGCATGTCGAATTCTAGCCGGACACGAGACTTACTGTTGGATCGGGTTATAGAATAGAATATGACGGTTTGATAATTTTCTTTGTCTAGAAAAACTCATTTCAAAATTGGACCATCCTAAAAGCCCATTTAACTCGCAAATGGATGTAATGTAATTAATGTAATGGCGTATTATTATAACAATAAAATACAAACTTTCTAGAAACGCATATATAAGCCTAGGGGCTTGGATAGCTTCTTTCTAAACCACAACTGACATCCAACAATGGATATCACGTCTCTCGTATGGATAAAACCCTTAAAAATACCATAAGTGGTGTGTAATCTTGTGAACCATTGAATACATCTTTCACATAAGTTGTGCTTGATAGCTCACATGTGAAAGGTTAATAATTGACATTAACATTTTAAACGTATGTTGTTATGAACGAGTTTATTGATTCTTATCCAAATTGATTGGCCTTTTTTCATTGAAAGGTATAGTCTGAACAATGTTGCTTTAATTTGGACATCCATGGCTTATTACTCTCGTTTATCCAGGCAGGGAAGAAAGAAATCACTTTGATGCTGTCATCAATAAAAGGCAAATTATGATAACTATTCGATTATCTCATAAATAAAATTGGAATTGTTGGTCCTACAATCTTATTCATGCAATGGAATTCTTATCGGATAAAACTTTCTTTTTTTATAATTAATATATTAATTGAAAATGTCAAATATATCAAGTTTTTCGCTATTTGAACACTAATAACATTCAAATTATTACAATCCAAAGAGTTAAAGGGAGATAATTGAAGTCTAACAAGTTGACAAAACAACTAAAATCGATTGAAAACCAAAAAACCTCAAGTAAACATTCATCACCTTATTCTTCAAGCTTTGCCATTCTTTTGCTCCCTCCCAATCTTCCTCGAAAAATGTGCTTGTAATTCACACCTCGCAAAGTAAAATTATCAAGAATGAAAAGATAGCATGAGATCTATGTTTGATTAATAAGTACTGGGCCGCGAGGACGGATTCCCAAAAGTTTCAATACAAAGATTCTTTTGTCTTCTCGTTGTTGTACACATATTCCAAAAGAACTGCATACATATTTTTCTCGTCTTTAATTATTTTTATACAACCGGTAGCCGATTATGATATGCCTCAGATCCAAATAATATTGTTAGAACATTATTTATACGTCAGAAACACCATTACCCATTTCCCCCCCTAATACTACCACCACCCTCTTCACTGCCTCCCCTTTCCCCGCAACATTCCCCATTTCTAGTCACCCCTTCCTCCACTTTTTTCTCCCCCTCACCACAGATCCGCACGCGGGTGTATGGGTTAGGGTCAAGGCCATGTTACCACTCAAAGTTAAGAAAACGAAGAAAGGTACTAAAGATTTTAATTCAATGGGGCTTAGTCTTTTTGCGAGGGAAGCGGAGCTATCGAGCAAAAAGAAAAATGGTACTAGAAATTAAAATGGAATTAAAAATGGAACTAGTCATCCAAATTTCTCTGGTTCTAATATATGATACTGACGCCAAGTATTATTTCAAAGATGGTGTAATTTTTAGCTCAGCACTAATTAGCTAAAATTTCTAACAAAATCGACTCCCTAACTAATTAGGTTGTACAACCAGTATTACAGGTTAATCCAATATTATGATTTTATCCTTCTTTGATTGATTACTTATGAATTATCAAAACAATCGAAATTGAAACCACAGATGAAATATAAAAGCATGGATCAACTAAATTAACGATAATACATACAAGTTATTTATACATAATTGCTCAAATTCACATATTGCCAACTCATAATTTTTTAACCTAACAACTATCTAAATATACTGTCAAGCACGAGCTGATAACAGTTATACTCGAAAATAAAAATACATTTCTGAGTTGTTATACATACATGCAAAAAGTGTTGGTTCGAGGGGATAAAATGACTATTTTGCCCCTATTTTTAAGTGTAGTAATTATAGAAATTATATTCAAGGGTAAAATAGTCATTTCAATACTAAAATTACTGTTTGGGTTTGTATATTTAAATATTAATATGAAATACCAACCGAACCGCCCCAGATAACGAACCGTCAGAATAAATTATTAAGCCGAATCAGTAGTATATGTGCCGTTTACAGCGTCCGTGCCACGTGCTGGTCGTAAGACCTGCAGTGTTCGGTTGTACGTTCTGCATAATGGCTTGTACACTCCCATGTCCTGGTCCTGCATTGCTTGGTTGTACGTTCTGCATGATGGCTTGTACATCATATGTACCTATCTTTCATTAAAATATTTTTTCATTTTTGTTTCCTCATTTAATTTTCTCTTCTCTTCCTTTCTCTCTAGAATCATCACAATCATTCTTCTTCTTTTTGACTCTAATTGAGCCACCAACCTAAAAAAGTTCCCTCCTCCTCTCCCCCTCCTCCCACGAGTTTGCACCAGGTAACCACCAACCTAAAATAGTTCTCTTAATTATTCTAAATGACCCTTTCAACAAATTTTTGAACTTTTTTTTTTTGCTCTTTACCATTGAAATTTAATCAATAATTATCAGAAGTGGGTTGGTCTCAGTTTACTGGAAGAAAAACGTGATCTTTGGTGTTCTATTTGGTGGGTTTGCTTTATTTTTGTAATGAAGTACATTCAGATTTTGTTATGTAGTTCAAGGTTTGACCCATTCTTACAACTTGTTTTTTACTTCTTCAATTTATCCAAAATTCGAGTAATTAATTTATTTGATTACTGATAGTTAGCAAATGTATGTCATTTGGTCTCCATTGTCTAGGTCTTTATGCATTATAATTAGGTATAATATTGATGGCCGAAGACGGTTTGAGCTTGTTATACACACACCCAAATAAGTATCGCTAACGACTATTGGCCTTTCGCAAAGTGCTCTCTAGCAGAAGGTGTTTCATTAAGCAAGAAAATTATCATTTTATTAAAAAAATTACTATTCTCACAATATGTGATAAGATCGCTCTTCGCACGCTCTAGCAGGTTATTATCATATTATGAATAAAAAATGTATCATTCCACATAACTCTACGACATTATAAGTTCTGATGGCATTAGTAATGAAATTACCATTATTTATAATTAATGGTCTTCGCAGTTGTGACGGAGGGTCCCGTTAGAAAAAGACGAGTTCGGATCTTATGTATCTTCTGTTATAGATACGATTTGTAGCCACTAAAGGTGACGCCAAGCAAATCCTTCCAAGTCCAAGCTTCGATTTCTCAGTCTACGTGATACTATTTCACTATTTGGTTACAAAAAGGCCATTTTTCAGGTGCCAATTTTCGCAGCCAATCTTATTTTTTCCCAAAAATTGGTAAGTTTTCTTAATTCTACCTCTTCATATTAATTCCATTCGGTCTATTTATATTTCTAATACTCCGTATTTTTCATAGATGATTTGTTAGTACTTAATTGCCGATGTATGAATTAGTTTGGTGATATAAATGAAACTCACAATACAGAAACTCTTCAATTCCCATCAGAAATTTCGGCCCCTTCCCTTTTTTTTTTATTAACTCCTATAAGAATAATTATAAATAACTGAAGCTGTTATTAAATAATACGAAGTATAACTTGTGGTCTATTTTTATCGAGTTATCAATTTTGTATTGCAAATGTTGAACGAGTATTCTTGGGAATGGATTATGTGAAGATGACTTGAGAAACGAAATGTCTAAACCCAATGATTGTTTAGTGTTATGCATATGGCATCTTACAACTTATGGCGAGCATTATCAGTAGCACTACGATGCACCTACATGGTTTATAACATTATGTTATGCATATGGCATCTTACAACTTATGTATTCATATGGCAATTATTATATTTTTTTATATGATTAGGATTGGTGACAAAATACACGATTTAGCTGGCGTTACTCTATGCTGAATGGCAAGTTCTGTAAGGAAGTTAGTATCATGTGTAATTCTTGATCTAGATGGTACCCTGATTAATACAGGTAAGATTTCACTCCCATCTCGTAAGAATATTCCTATGGTATCATTTTAGCATGCTTTCAGTGTAATACACATTTGTGATTCCATTGCAATAATTTTTGTCTTTACCACAGATGGCATTGTATCCGATATTATGAAAATATATTTGACGAAATATGGAAAGAAGTGGGATGGCAGTACAGCTCAACGAATAGTAGGAAAAACACCATATGAAGCTGCATCTGCAATTGTTGAAGATTATCAACTACCTGTCTCATCAGATGAACTATTGTTGGAAGTTAATCCTATGTTCTCAGAACAGTAATCAACTTAAATTATACCCTTGTTTCCTTCAGCAAGAGCATGCTAGTTTTGTAACAATATTATGCATGCATTTGCCAACTTCTAGTCTACAGATTACATGTTGCTTTCATAGTGGTTTTATCAAAAGTCTTCCATTGGTTGCTAACAAGCATATTGGTTTGATGCATAAATGCATGATCGATGGGGGGGATAGATGGCCTATAACCTTTTGATTGTCCACTACCCAAGCGTAAAAGAAGAAAACAAAAACAGAAATTGGGTTAGATACATTTGTATATTTGCATATTTTAATACATTACCATGCATCTAAGGATATGATAATCATTGCAGGTGGTGTAATATTCGTGCCCTTCCTGGCGCCAATCGTTTGATTAATCATTTGAGAGGACATGGTGTGCCAATGGCATTAGCTTCGAATTCTTCAAAGGAGAATATTGAGACCAAAATATCTTATCATCAGGGTACGTCAGTGTTAGATGTTAATTATGGTGATTGCTATTACTAAGTTAGAACTAAATAAGATATATATATAAATTATGGGATTACAGGATGGAGAGAATCATTTTCTGTTATAATAGGAGGTGATGAAGTTACAAGCCCTAAGCCGTCTCCAGATATGTGAGTTCTCAAGCATTTCCTGATTTAAACGCATATTTAAAGCCTTGCTGAAGTATCTTCATTTGTCATTGTTCTGCACGCTGTTATAAAAGATATCTTGAAGCAGCTAAAAGGCTACACATTGATCCATCCAACTGTCTTGTCATTGAAGATTCACTGTGAGTTTGTTTTCCTCTTATCTCTTTCACTCCCTTGGAAAAATTATTGAAAAGAATGCAAATGAGTCATCACGTCAGGATGATATTTTGAGGTATTTTGTTTCCGAATTTGAAGTAAACTAGAAGACGGTTGGTTATGCTTTGAAGTTCTGTAGAACAAAGATCATTGTATCTCCGACTGCATGAAGTCGGTACTACTGGATTGGAACTATTTAAATGTTTGTTTAATTTTATTTTATTTTTCAATCTGGGAAAGGCTATAATGATGTCAATATCATCTAGTTTTACGTTGTAAGCAAATTTGTCATTATTTAGTGTGAAATTTACTGTGCCAGACCAGGTGTTACCAGTGGTAAGGCTGCCAAAATGGAAGTGGTTGCTGTACCTTCTCTCCCCAAACAATCTCATCTTTACACATCAGCAGACGAGGTGATTAATTCACTTCTAGATTTCCGGCCAGAACAATGGGGCTTGCCTGCATTCCAAGATTGTAAGTCTGTTTTTTCGTTTCGTCCACCTTAAACATTAGTTGTCTTGGATTTGCGACAACTCTCTAACAATCTCAACTACAGGGATAGAAAATACTTTACCAGTTGGACCTTGGTATGTTGGAGGTCCTGTCATCAAAGGATTTAAACGTGGGTCAAAGATGCTTGGGATTCCTACAGGTTAGCTAACTTATTTATATTTTTATTATATCTATAATGCTTCTGCTTTTGCTTTTGAGGTTAGCCAACTTATATCATAAGCTGTAAGTCCTCGTTTTTCTTCATGCCATCTTTTATATTGCTAATAACTTAGTTTGATGTGGGCCTTTCTTGGCTGCGATATCCTAATGGTTCTTCAAGACATCTTACTGGTCTGTAGGTTTGGTGATGTCTATTGACGGGATGTTTGGAGTTATTTCTTGCATCTATGTAGGTTATGGCTTTTATTTATGCCAACAGTGCTGAACTAAGCTTCTGTTATCTTTCAGCTAATATATCCACAGAAGGGTATTCGGATGTAATTTCAGAATATCCGCCAGGAGTCTACTTTGGCTGGGCAGGATTACGAAATCACGGTGTCTACAAGATGGTGATGAGCATTGGTTGGAACCCATATTTCAACAATGCTGAGAAGACCATGGTGAGTGCAACATAATCTTCACCTATTCTAATGTAAATCATATTTTCTCTCATCATAGGGGGGTAACAATATCCGCACATGATGTTACCATAGGAACCATGGTTGCTTCACGACTTCTCTGAGGACTTCTATGGCGAAGAACTGCACCTCGTCATTGTTGGTTACATACGGCCTGAGGTATCACCAATTGCAATCTGTATATTCATTATTTTCTACATCAGCGGTCACTTTATTTCTGACATCTTGGATTGCATTGTAACAGCTGAATTTTTCATCCCTGGAGAGTTTGATCGCTAAAATTCATGACGACAGAAGTGTGGCTGAAAGGGCTCTGGAGCTTCCCTTGTATAGTAAGTACAAGGTTGATCCTTATCTCCAGAGCTCTTCACAAGACAATGTTAATCAATGATATACATTCTCAGATTCATTGATAATTATTATCTCTTGATACGATCTCATTTTTAGTATGTCAATTGTAGTCTTAATTGACACACAACTTTATTCGAATCAAAATATCATATTGAATGTAGTCATACGCATTCAAAATACAATATTGCAGATAACCCTATACACTATCATGGATAGCAAATAGTTGAATTTGTTTTCACATACTGCATGTAATTTATTAGCGACTTGCTTAATAGGATAAGGTTTGGTTGGTTTATATTATATTAATTCATTATGTTAAACATGGCCATTTAACTTCACAAAAATGCAAATATTATTGGATAAAAAAGAGATCCTCAAGTAGGAAGGAATCAAGGATGAAACATTTGGGCAGCTGATTTGTATTTGCACATTTTTATTTTATATATATACATATATCTATCAAATGAATGAGATATAGTAAAATAATATGTTAATATTAATGTGGGTTGCTGACATCCAAGTCGTTGTAGTATAGTGGTGAGTATTCCCGCCTGTCACGCGGGTGACCCGGGTTCGATCCCCGGCAACGGCGTATTTTTTTTTTCTTAAGTATTTCTTTGGCTAGTCTTTCTTAATAAATATACTTCTTAGTTATACTGAATAGTTTTAGGTTCAAGGTGATTTTTCACAAGCTATGACAGATATTTAATAATGGAATTGCAGATGCTTCTGATAGATTTACATGTATCTCATATCCTCATCAAATGACTATGAGCAATCTGGGAATTCCCTTCCTCTATTTTCCTGGCCTACAATTTATGCATGCATATTAACACTAAAAACTAGAAGCATCATTTGGAGAAAGAGTCTTTTCACAGCGAGTTCCTGCATTGAATGGCTTTCAAACGTTTCTGTTTGTATGTTACGAAGACTAGAAACTCAAAATTTCATATATATGCACACTTTCTCAATTTCGGAGGGGCCTTCTCCACCATCTCTTCTGGTTCTTTTCCTTCTGAGGCAGCGAAAGTTTCTTCATTGTTGCCTTTGTTTCTTCCAATTTCATACTGTACTCTTTCTCCCATGCACCATATTGGGATTCCAGTTTCTGGAACTCTGCAATGACATCTTTCTTTGAGATATGACTTCCAAATTTTACCTGGAAGTAGTTTCCATCATCATTGTCATCTAATTCACCGTTTTGATGGTTGATTGGATGAGCGGGGAAGTTGTCTATTATGTTTAACGGTGATTCATCTTGGAGCAACTCAGGTGATGTCATCATGGCCCTTTTGGCAGCAACCTTCTTCTTTGCTGCATCTGCTAGACTTACCTGCAAAATCTATGACTTGGACTCCAGTCTCCAAGTATTAACAATCACAAGACCCCTAATCATTGCAGTTCTTTTTAAAGAGAGACAATAATATATATGACAAAATATATTGTTGAATATATCTCCAGTTTTCGTCTCTCAAGAATCTTGAACTAATAGTTGTGTCAAGTGTCTGCAGAGGATGCAATAACACAGTCAAGGGAAAGAAACTCACTTGCATAGATGTCAATTGCTCTTGCCACATCTTCTCCATGGATTTCATTTTGTCTTCATATTGAACCCACCTTTCCTCATACTGCTTTAAATTATTCCTCAAAGCAGTATTTTGCTCTTTCCTTTCTTGTAAAGCTGCCTCAGTCTTAAGAACTCGTCTTTGAAGTTCAAAAACAACTGAGCATGGAATTTTAATGTGATCCTGCTAAAATAATACACTTGCTTCATAAGCCACAAATCTTAATGTTTACTGGTTCACCCTAGTAAATGTTCTGAGTAAGGACGAACATGTAAGTTAAGATATCATACAGCCATATTGATTACATATAGATTATCTATATGATTCCCATATTGGTTCTCTTACTATTATTTAGTGATGAAAGAAAATATATTTGATGTGGTCTATCGTGAATGAGAAATATGAAAATAAAGAAAACAAAAATTTCCAAGATACATATTGGCCTTCAAAAGGCCAAGTGTTAGATATACCTTTGAATCTGGCTTGCTTGTTGTTTGATCTTGTGACTTCTCAACAGGCACAACGTTTTTTCTTTCAATATTTTTGTAGTGTCTTCGAGTCAACCAACCTCGTATTCCTGCATCGAAAGATATGATGTAGCAAAGGGAAAATTGGAAATGGCAAGTGGTGCTTGAAGTAGGTATTTGATCTGTCATACTCATACCAGATTGCAAAAGTATGATTGCTCCATTTTGTCCCTGGAACAAATTATTTTGAACATCTTGCACATTCTGTCTCAGCATTTCATTGTTGGGAGACAGCCTTTGCGCCAGATGGTGATATGCCTTCCGTGACATTTCAGCTCGAATGACTGCATTACCATTTAATACATAATTTATGTTACTTCAACAAAACATGTCTTGGAAGATATATATTACAGATCATAGAGTTTCTAAAAGTAATAAATTTACTGGGTAGATAAAAGTTCATCGGTGTGAAGTCCTTTTTCTCGGAGATATGCCATTGAAACTATAACATGAAACCGACTACTGAAAATACTGAACCTTTATCCTATAATATGGTAGAAAACAGGAATGTGTTTATGAATGTAACAGGATGAATGGTTAACGAGCATTACTTGATTGCAGAGTGATTACACTCCTTTTGAGCTCATTAACATAGCAGCGTGCTCTGTAGCCTCGATAGCACCTCTGCAGAATCAATACTCCTTGTATATTCGCTTCCTTCGTACTCCTATCATCTAATCCATTGGTCTGTAGATTAACATAACGACAACTTGATATCCCCCAATAACAGTAATCATAAAATCATTTTGTCAACTCTGCAAACAATACTTGTATGTTATCCTAATTCCTGGTGCATGAAATTCGATAAATCTCATAATTGAAACATATGTTTGGCATTCAACATCTAACAAAAATAACTAAGTTTCATAGACAAACACCATACTTTTACCCGAAAGTCAATGAATTTTCTTTGCTTTCAGCCAGTTAACAAGCATTGAACAGTAACATTTCAAACTCATAATCATATGTATAATGTATCCAGAGCAAAAACTTATAAAAAAATCCATACAAATTAAATATTTGAAGTCAACAACTAAAAATCTCAATACCCAAAAGCCAAATTATATTACCACAAACCTGAATTAATTCTTGAGCAGAATTAACAAAAGCCTCCCTCATGAAAGTAGAACTAGCCTTATTCTCAAGCTTAGGATTTTGTTGAATTCCCCTTCTTGCCTGAGATGGAAGCCGAGTTCTAGATACTGGCCTCACTGGAAGCGGTGGCAGAGTTCCATCACCATGTTCTTCATTTTCCAATTCTTGAATTTTTTCCAGCATAAGCTCCAGTGTGCTTCTACTTTGCATTGAATTATATGTGGTAGTCATAGCCAATATAAACTAAAGTATTCACCTGTCTATTAATGCTTATATTTGTTCTACTTCTAGCTTCACAAAAACATAAAAACAAGAAAGTAGACAAAATGGTCCATTACATAGTCAACCTTAATTTTCTATAAATGTAAGTAACCATTGGGTTTTTTGGGTTTGTTTTTTATGGTTCCTGGAGTTGGAAGAATGTACTTGAAGTTGCTCCGTATTTTTGTGTTTATGGAATTTTGTTGACAGAAGAAAGAGTGCAACACTGACATGAGAGTGTCAGAAATGTTTGCTTTTGCTTTATCTATTGCCAAAAATTATACAGCTACTTAAGTAGGTTGGTACTTGGTAGGACAAGTATTGCAAGATAGGATTGAGGAGTTGTGGATCTATTTGTACGACTGGAATTTAGAAAGAATATTTGTAATCCCTCCATGCCAAAAATATTATTCATTTCAATTATTTCCGTCAAATGTTAAAAATTTTAATCATGAATTTTCACAATGATAAAAATAATATAACAATTTGTAATTTTGTTAGATTCGCTTTTAATATATTTCGAATATCAATTTTTATAATTTTTGCTGACATGTAATTAAAGATATTTTTACGTTTTAAGCCGCGATTGACTTAAAATTCAAATGAGCCAATCTTTTGGAATTGAGGAATTAGTTTTGTACTTTTTAATTTATAGACATTAGTAGGTGGTGGAATCAAGAATATTTTGTATACTATTTGCATAAAGATCAAGTGTTCTTTATTTTTAATGATTGAATACCAATAAATGTTGCAAACTTGCAATGTTGTTAGATTGATTCAGAATCTTGATTAGAATTAAAATTATCATGTTAATAATAAAGTAGTTTGATTATATTAACATATTTTTCATACAAAATTATAACATATTATTAAAATTTAAAAAATAAATTGCTCAAAATTCAAAATTGGACAATACATTAATTATTAATTATTGAGGAAGTACTTTATTTCAATTTGTGTTTTTGTTATATAGAGAATATAGTCCATTAACTGCCATTTGATTTTAGTACTACGCATTTGCTAAGATAGTGATATCATTAGAGTATGATTATTTTTAAATCATTTAAAATTAAGAAAAGGATTTTAAATATTTCTAATCATTTTTTTCAATTTTTTTACAAAAAAAATGATTTTGACAATATCTAAAATCAACTAACCAAAAAGTGAGAAGTTAAATATTTATGCATGTTCATTATATTTCAAGGATTTTCCTAGCTTATCATTCGAGCACATAGTAAGAATTTAATTCGAAAATCAAATATAGTAATATTTAAAATAAATAAGGAAGTGCAATGTCCTGGACAAATCTTTTCATATTAAATTTTAAAGAAACATCTTGTATCAAATAATTTAATGTATTACCATCCTAGCATATATCCTTGCAACACATACTAATCTTGAAAACAATTGTACTAAAACAAGCCAGGATAACAGGAAGGGACAAGGTGAAAATTGTAAGTTTTTTGTTTGGACATTTTTCTTTTGGTTTTAATCAAAATCTAGAATGATTGTTACCCCTTATTACCCTTAATTCCTTCATATCTTTAACTAGTGATCACATAGATTATCGTTCATTGGATAATGAAGCACTAAGATTGATAATGCTATCTTTCGTTGAATTATATGGATTATATTCGTAGTTCTCAAGGAGAATGTGGGACAATCATGAATACTACTCCCTCTATTTTTTTTATGTGGGACAATCATGAATACTACTTCTCTATTTTATTTTTTTACTTAATAAGATTTTTTCACGTTAATTAAAAATACTAAGTAATATAATACATTTTACCTATATCCCTAATCAATAACTAAAACAATAATTAATAGCATTAAACATAAAGTAAAATTTTATATTCACTATGTAACTTTATATATGTTATGTTTAAAGTTTAAAAAACTAAATATCAGATTAGAATTTTAAAGCCGACAACTATTAAAAACAAAAAAGCGTTTGTTGTAGATATCGTTGAAAAAAATCTTAAGAAATACGACTAGAGTAATATGAGGTACTATAATAATCATTAATCAACAGGTGGAATCCTCCCTTCATAGTATTAATGTTACGCTAGTAACATGCTGAGTACTAGAGATATATTATTACTCCGTATGATTTGTATCAATCTTAACAATATCATACGTACTACTTATTATAATTTCATTAAATCATAATAATATATTTTTAATATAATAATATCAATACAATATCTAATGATATCTTTAATAATTAACTATTTTGAAAACTACCTTTCTACATTTAACTTTTTACTTATTCATTTTTAAGTTTTATTAAACAAAAATGTTAATACAACGAAATAATAAAATTTAAATCATATATAATCAAGTAAAAATAAACAATCCATAGTACTTTACCCCATCCACAGGGATCTATTTAAGAGTTTTTATTATTTCAATAAATTGATCGAGTTATATTAAAAAGCTAGGTAAAAATGAAATAACAATTTTATTATACCATCAAGTATGAGACTGGATCTATTGTATATCCTTTTACTATCCTTAATTTTGGCTGGAGGTGATGTTTGGTTGATAATATAGAATATTATTTATTAAAAAAAAAAGGTAGTCCGTATGAGACATAGGAGATTAAGTTGCAATTTAGTAGGTGATGGGTTACTTTGGTATGCACAAACAACACCCCCTTATCATTACCCAAATCCCAAATGCTTTGAATTTTGAAGTCATCAGGAAACATCATTTAGATGCAAAGGAGAAGTTAAAGTATGTTTTGTTTCTATGCAAATCTTAACAAAGAGAAGAATTAGTAACATTAAAGAAAGCAAAGTGTTGAGTGATTTTATTGAAAGTTGTCACGTTTGGTGGCTCAATGCATATGCGTAAAAGAAAAATTGTTGCAGTGAACCTTTCACGTGCTTAATCTATTCATCATCGTTTTAATTTATTACTTTCTTCACTAAATTTTTATTCTCGTACTATCTATAGGTAGTATATAAAATGGGCGGTCGTCATTTTTTTTTTTACTTGAGAATGTTATATTTTGTACATTTAAACGTGACATTCAAAATTTAAATTTTATCTCCTCTATTTTACATTTAAATCTTACATTCAAATTTAAATTTATTTCCGCTTCTTTCTCAAGATCCTTCTATATTCAATTATTTATTACCTTACAACCTCAACATCTATCATTTTATTCAATCCTCATTTTCATTCCATTATTTTTATTTCCTTCAATCCATTTCTATTCATTATTTCAATCGTATTCATCATCCATGACAGCTTCTTCAAATTAGTCAATTGAAGACAAGTGTCAGTTCTGTGGAATTGGTAATAAAATCAAATACTATACTCTACCATATATTCGATTTTTTTCTTTAGCAAATAAGCAGCCACCTTCGATATATATTTCATTTTTTTAATATACAAAGTAAACGCAAATACAGCCCACCATTTGATTTATTAATTTTTAAACAAATACATGTACACACCTTTCGGCGCATTCACGGTTCATCAAATACTTCGTCACGAAACATTTACTATAATATTACAACATTACTATTGACCAAGGCTTTCTACAATAGATATTAATTTTGACACATATTTAAACTCGAATGCTACAAGCAGCAGCTTAAACTTTTCAATTTATTACGATTGGGACTAATTTTAGATAACACGCCATCTGTTATTTGACGGAGAATTCATAGGCTACAACTAGTACATTGAAAATGTCAGGTAAGTCCACATATGGTCCATCTCATTATCATCAAGATGGTTCTAAGAGATATTTGGCTAATTAGCACATTTTTAATCTCATTTTAATTTTTAGCACTCCCTACCAATTGTCTAAAATGTCCCACTAAAATAGCACATTCATCTTTTTCACCTCCTGGCCACCACCTCTTCACTGCCTCCCCTTTCCCGCCACCACTTCCCCTCTTCAACTGCACTTTTTAATTAGATAAATAAATCCCTCAAACCCTAATCAACCCAATAATTATTTGTGCGTTTGATTTGATTAATTACGATTGTGCTTTTGATTAATTAACGATTTTCTTAACGTTTTGGGACCATTCAATTCCAATAAGGTAAATAATTTTTTTATTTTGTTTTATTGTATTATTTTATTGAATTTTATAGTTTCAATGAGGTTATTGTTTGCAGAAAAAGGTTCATTATAGTTTAAAGTTAAAATTTTTTTTGAGTAAAAAATGATTTTTGCAGGTAATTTACTGGGTATTGATTGAGGGTTGAAAAGGGTGCTTTCAGATATGGAGGATTGGGGTAATGCTTTTTATCACTTCTTATTGCTATTTATTTAGTTGAGTTATTAGCAATTGGAAAATGAGAGTTTTTTTAATGAGTTTGTTACGCTCTCTGTTGGATTCATGAATTTTTTGCCATGTTTATTGCTTGTTACAATCAGTTTATGTTGAATCCATCTTTTGTGTCCTTGCCACTATTGATTTATGTACATTAACATGACCCAACACCTTGATGTGATCCAATAAGTGGTAATATGATAATGCACAGATAGATTCAACCTATCCCAGTGATAAAAAGAGGATGTTTCCTAATTGACCCGAGAGTGGAGTGCAAATAGTATCTACTACTTCATAATAAATAATAAGCGCAGGTAGTGTAATGCACCATTTTGATTATTTGATATATTTCATTACATCGAAGAGCTAGAGAATATAAAATATTTGACTCCATAGAACATGGAGAGTATTGATGTACGTTTGTAGATGAAAAATTGTAATTGATGAAATTAATTTGTTGGCACGAATTGAACTAACTACAATTGCCGGATCCATTGAGCTCTCGTTAGATTTTTGTTCCATGTGCTATCTATTTGATGCCCATTTTTTATCTTCCAGAGGACGTGCATATTCCAGATATTCTAAAGAAGGAGCAACCTAAAAGTACATGGGACGATGAAGATGTCGATGACAATGCTATAAAGGAGTCTTGGGAAGATGAAGATGAGCCGGTAGTGTTTTATTTGTAGTAAGAATGTATTCTTGTTTAGTCACAACCTTACATTCTAGTATCTATTAAGTAATTTCTTTGGTAAATTGAGATTTTTTTTCATTTCAACTTCTTTTCTAAATTTTATGCTATCATGAATTCTTTGGAATCTTCTCTTGTTTCGGGATAGTATTCCAGTTTGGTTGTTTGATATATTAAACCTTGCTGCTCATAGTGACCTTGACAAATAACTGCCACGCCCCTCAGGTGATAAAAAATATTAGAAGCATCTTTCTTTTGTTTAAATTTATAATATTGATTTAACTTATACATAAGGTAAAACATCTTAATCAATGAGATAACATAGACTAATTTTGCATGAATTGCTCTCTTTTAGTTCTCTGTCTCTCTGATCAGCTTAGCTATTAGTAGATGTGTCTCAGGGTTATTGATTTTGTATGTATTTACATTAGAACTTAAGTGACTTGACAGTTTCTTAGAGCACTCTTCATGCAATGTGCCTTTTTCTCTTTGTAGTAGTAATAAGTCTGTTTTAAACTATGTTATGTCCCACATTCAGACACCAAAGGCAGAACCCCCTCTTGAAAAGATCTCCAAGAAGCCAGTTACAAAAGCGTCTGAGAAGAAAGGGAAGCCCGTAGATGTTGCGAAAGTGGACCCTGCAGTGGAAATTTTAGATCCTGTAGCCGAAAAACTGCGACAGCAAAGGTGGAATTTCATTACTTTTGAGTTCATTCTGTTCATTTTGATGGAGAATTTCTGGTTTTCTTTTGAGTTATGTTTTCAACTAAATATCAGTTAGTTGGTTAGTCAATGCAACAGAACAGATTGTGTTAAAACATCATTTCAAAATGATGCTTTATGGCTAATGATGAATGGTGTAGGTTAACCTATTGGCATGTTTAGTTTACATGTGGTGCTCAACAACTCTATCTACTGGATCAAGATATTTTGTATAGTTTGTGGCAAGTTGTTCATCTAAAAGATCTCTGCAGTAAGATGGTTTGAGTTAAAAAATAATGGAGTATAGTTAATTAAAATCTAACCTTATGTGAAGATAACATGTCTCCTTAATTCCTTTGCATCAACTCTTTAATGAGGCACCGGTTCACGTTACTCTTTAGGGGAGTGATAATGACGCTCCTCTGTTGACGAACTCTCCAAATATTGAAGATTTTCACAAAAATACTCCCCACGTGCATATCAAATCTTTAGCAATGTTATTCTGTAAATTCAAATTTGTGAAAACCTCAATTTTTTTGAGTGTGGAATCAATTTCTGAGAGCCAATAATAACACATGTTTTCATAAGGAAGCCATCGAAGGCTTTCTACAAATTGAGATTTGTGACAACTCTTTTAATTGATCACTTGCATGCACTTTTCCCAAAATCCATAACCCCTTGTATCAATAGACTTGATATTGTTCTTAATCTCGTATCCTTGTTCACAGTGGATTTTTATGTATACTGTTATTATAGGCTGGTTGAAGAAGCAGACTACAAGTCCACTGCAGAATTGTTTGGCAAGAAAAGTGATGAAAAGACGATTGATAATTTTATTCCCAAATCAGAAAGTGACTTTTTGGAGTATGCTGAATTAATTTCCCATAAGTTGCGTCCATATGAGGTACGTTGATTTTTCGCTGACACACTTTTTAGAGAAGGAACTTTCAATAATTGAACTTCCATCCCACGCAGAAAAGCTACCATTATATTGGATTGCTTAAATCTGTTATGAGACTATCAATGACTACATTAAAAGGAACAGATGCAAAAGATGTTGCCTCTTCAATCACCGCGATTGCAAATGAAAAGATAAAAGCAGAGAAAGAAGCTAATGCTGGAAAAAAGAAAGGTTGGTTTATATTCTACTTATGTCTTGATCTCGAAACAATTGTCAACATTGCTTCTAGTCTGGTACTGATGTGGCTTCCCAATCGGCAGGTTCGAAGAAAAAGCAGTTGCACATTGACAAAGATGAAGATGTCGTGGCTACAGCAGCGTATGATGATTTCGATGATTATGATTTCATGTGAGCAAACATTTTGTATATCCCCTCTTCCATTGTTGGCCAGCTTGGTGCATCACCATTTCCCGGATTATAATCTCCGTCGAGTAAAATACTTTCTTCCTCAAGATGAGGACGAGCTTCCGGCCTGGTCAAAAACCTTTTCTTCAGATATGAGTTCATACTTTTGCATTAGTTGAATAAGATTTTAATTAAATTCTTATATTTGTTGCATATAACAGTTAATTAGTGACCAAAGACTGTTGAGTGTTGTTACTCATGAAGAATTTTCGGATTGCTAATCCAGTAGTACACCCATAAATATTTTCGTCCAACTTGTTTTGTTTCTATATAAGTTTTGTTGTTCAAAAATCTTCAATAATAAAGTCTGTTTAATTTGGTGTTTGTTGGTGTGGTGGTGGTTTGAAGAAGAGAGAAAAGAGAAGAAAGATGAGGGGGCAATTTTGTTTTTTTTAGGGGAAGCTGCTATTTAGGCAAAACACGAAAAACAATTGGGTGTTTGAAGTTAATAAAAAAATTGGGTGTTAAAAGTATCATCCATATATATTTTGAAAATTAATACATTTATTTTAATTATTTATTAATATGAGGAATAACTTAATACTCGATTTGAAATCCGTTCGAAGGCTCAAGCGAATTGGACTCAGGTATGATCTCTTATTGGATACATCGAAGTTGTAACAATTAATTAATTATCCGATATAATAATATATCTCAAATCGACTCGTTAACAGCACCAACATAAGTGTATACATAGACATTAATTTATTCGAAAAGTAACGCCCGCGGGTCTATCGTTAGGAAAGACATGAGTAGACACAACAACATTACGTGCGTTTTAAGCCTGAAAGTAGAAAACAATATTTACTGGAGTCTGAAACAAACACTCGACTTCGCTCCCCCAAAATTATTGGAAAAGTTTTCCTCTTTTGACTAGGTTTCACAATCCAGATATGTTTTCACCTTTTTATTTTGTTCCTCTTATAAATAACTAGCTTCTTAAAAGCAAAAAACTGCTTCAATTTTCCGTTATTATTAGTGTGAAGTAGTCAACAGTTGAGCGTTGACTAATGCCGACGAAGGCTTTAATGGAGGCGGAATTGAAGGTGTGCTTCAATTCGAAATGTCGAAAAGCGATGGAGCAGCCCAAGAATGGTTGGCGTTGCCGCTCTGGTCAATTTGCTCAGCTTTGTCATCCTTGCGCGTAATTCATTTTTTCCTTTTTCTTTTTAATTTATTTCAATTATGTTACCTTTTTTTTGTTTTTACTTTATTGTTTCGGCACTGAATTTGTTGTCTTTGTTTTCAATTTATTTCAATTATGTGTTTGTTTGTTTTGGTTTTAATTTGATTGTGATGTGAATTGATGTTTTTGAGTGTGTAGGTTATGGTTTGAGTAATCAATTTTTTGTTTTTGTTTTCAGTTTATTTCAATTTTGTGTGTTTTTGTTAATTTTTTGTTTTAGTTTTTATTGTTTGTGATGTGAATTGATGTTTTTTAGTGTGTAGTTTATTGTATGACTAAAGAATTTGTTTATTTTGTTTTCAAATTATTTTTATTTTGTGTTTACGTTAATTTTTTTGTTTTGGTTTTAATTGTTTGTGGTGTTAATTGATGTTGTTGAGTGTGTAGTTTATTGTTTGAGTGATGAATTGGTTGCTGTGAGTGAGTTATCCTCCAATTACATTTTAATTGAGGCCAATTAAGACAAAGGATCTTTGTGAAAAATTTCACCTGGCTAGGTGCACATGCAGATTGGTATTCCTATATATATGACAATCATAGCTCCATTGTGAAGCTAGCAGCTAGATTCAGTCTTATGATTCCCAGGGCAGGGACTCGACGGGCCGTTAGTGTGACGGTTTCACACTTTTAGATTCAGTCTTATGATTGAATTAATTATTCATATTTATTAGTTAATTGTTCTTTCATATCGCAATACGATTTTCATTTTTATTAAAATTAATCAGCAATTTCTTAAACTGCAGCTCTGCATATGTGGAAGGGAAATTCTGCGAGACGTTCCATTCTAATCTACCTGGTTGGAGATTTTGTGAAACCTGTGGGAAGGTATTTGGAACATCACTCAATCTCCATAAAAGGAACTAGATGGACAGTTGTGGATGTGTCACCCATGTTCGATTAGATTCATTATGTTTTCATATCTGTCGCATACTTGTTTCAATTGATTTATCGTCTCCTTGTAGCCATTAACTTCTCCTGTTAGCACATTATATACACCTGACCTGCTCTCTAGGTTATTTTTTCATATTAGAATGAAACAAACGCACCCAGCCATTGATACAAATAATAGTACCCCAATAATTTTAAAATCAGATGAGGTCCAAAATCCCTTTTTTTCGTTACGTCTGTTTAAATTCAGGGACATAGCTGAAACCACTTTCAGAATTGTGATGATTTTGGTATTGGAGTTAAGGTGGAACTTGCTATATATGCATGATGAGCTCCAGAAGATTGATCTCCTGACAAATGTATTAATTATGAGGTGATGGTGTTAGTCTGGTTTGTAGGTGATGGTGAAAAAAAGAAAGATTTGTAGGTGGTGAAAGAGAAAAAGGCAACTCTTAATGTTGATGCCATTTTCTTTGGAGCTGCAGGATGTTGTTGGTTGCTTTCAGAGATGAAGTGAGTGACAGTGGATTGGATGGTGAGTGTTTGCTCTGAAGTGGCTGAGTCTGTGTTGAAAAGAATACGAGTATCTTATCTGAGTTTTTGTTACTGCACGTGGTCTACAATGACTTCGTTGTTGATCCGCTTGAAAATGTCTTTTATGATCTATTGTCTTCTTTGTTTATTCTGGTTGTATCTGGACCTGATTCCTGTTTAGCCACCCATCAATACGTTAAGTAAGTTCATCCACAATCATAGTTACTGGATGTCTCTTGAAATGATCTCACAAACAAACAGAAAAAGAGTTACGTGGCTAAAGAGTAACAATACTAATGAAGATGCTAATATTAAAAGAAAAAAAGAAGAGATAAAGAAATAACAAATGAAAATCCGATGGTGATGGCTGTGGTGGTGGTTAGAAGCAAATCTCATGATGTGGAGGTAATGATGTTGGAGAGTGTTTGGGGAGTGATGGTAGCAGCTCTTGTGTTTCCCATTCCTTTCTTCTCCTTTATTTGCTTAAGAGTGGATTAATGGAAATGCTCCAGTGAAGACGTGACTATGCGTTATGAAGTAAATGCTCAGGCAACATAACTGCCATATAATTGGCCTGCAATCCTTTGGGTCAAACTTTGCCATTCACTTTAGAAGGGAATTAGTTGAAGGATTTCAATCAACTTACATAGTCTGGTTTAATTTCGATCCCGTAGCATTCCTCTACGTTATTTGTTTCCAGCGCTGATAACCATTCAAATTATTCTAATGTTGAAATGACTAGATCTTCTTTGCAGCAAATACACTGCGGATGTATTGTTTCATTCCATTTGTTTGTTCTTCTGGATACTGGAGGCATTGAGTGTCTTCTGTGTACAAGGAAAAGTTTCATTTTGGTAAGTCATTTATGTTTTTGGAGTGTACTTTCTACTTAGATATAGAGTTTGAACCTTCCTGATTGTTATTTTTTGTGTTTTGGGGATGTAATTTCAGCAACCAAATCCTGCCTGGCCACAGCCATCTCTTTGTCTTCCTTCACATCCTGAGGGAATCAAAGATTTGCCTGCCAAAAACTATAGCCCAGTAGCTGGTTCTGGACCAGTCCCATGGCTACAGGCACCTAAACTGTTCAATGGTTCTTCAATAACGTCTGAGCGACAAGCTAATGCATCCTCTGAGATTGATGTACTGGATAGTAGTCATATCCGGCTTGCAGACCAACGATCTGCTTGTTCGTTAAATTTTGAAAGGAATGATAATTCAGTGGAACTTCTTTTAAGTGGGTCGACTGGCTTATCGTGCGGTCTTGTGAAGGGAAATCCTGGTAATTACTCAAATCTATTGATGTGATCACTTTTTTCGCCATTTTGCACCTGGGCATTCCTGTTATAGAAAGAAGAAAATGTATAGCCTTAACATTGTGCTTCAATATTATTTCAGTAGTTCATGGAGATCATAATAATTCTTCCGTTCATGGTTCTCATCACTCTAACTCCTCAAAGAGTGATCCATCTTTCCAAAATACTGATGTGGCCTTAGTCTATTCATCCTATACATCAGTGAACAAGATTGACAATGCTAACAACAAAACTGCAACCACCAGAAGATCTCCAACTATGTCAACTACATTCAACGGAAATGGATCCAGCCATAATAGTTTGGATACATCTACAAACCTGAAAGTATGTGGTGTGAATGTAAAAGGTGATGGGCAAGGGAGAAGTCAGTTGCTTACTCAATACTCATCGCCCACAACAGATCAGCTACCACGAATTCCTGAAGCGTATCCTATAAATGTTGAAGGAGTTTCCCCTTTTCGCCATTTCTTCTCGGTTCTTACTTTTATCTGTGAATATGGTATAAGTAAATAGCATGAGTTTGTAAACTGGTTAAATCTGACTTCTGTTCATATCGAAAAGTTATCATGCTCTTTGCTGTTTCTTAACTACCTTTTAACAGAAATTGTGTTCTCACACCTTTGTTTGAGAAAACATTAAGTGCTAGCGATGCGGGGAAAATTGGGCGGTTAGTGCTCCCGAAGAAATGTGCAGAGGTTAGTTCTCTGTAGGCAACTTTTAACAGATTGCATGTATAATTTAGTTATTGGAATCAATATACTACTCGCCCCAGTTATATTTGATGACCTGCTTTAACTTTCACAAAAAATTAAAGAAACTAGTTGACTTAGTGTAAATGTGCTATTATACCTGTTGTTTAAAGTTATATATGAGTATCAGGGAAAACATACTAGTAAACAAATAAAATTTGTCAAAATTTTTAGTACTATACTGGTGTGAAAGGGTACTGGAGGCAAGATTTTGTTAAAAATAAGGAGATAGTCATTATTCTTGAACAAATTATATTAGAAAATAGGCCGTCCAAATAAAAACTGAGGAAGTAGATTATAATCGTATGAACTATGAAGCCTAGTTTGGTCTCTTTATAAAAGTTTAATTGCAGAAATCCAGGTAAGTCTGGTGGTTGTACTTCTACTTATTGGACATTGAAGTATACTTAATAGTTTATACCACACTTTTATATTGATGGTGGTTCCCCTTGGATGGTCAATTATCACATATCAAATTTATTTAACTGATGGGATCTCATTATAAGAATATTTTTTGTTGAGGCAACCTTCCATGCATGGCATTGAAGTACTTGAGAATTTTTCTGAAGATTTGATATTGTGTTTGGTCCATGTTGTAACATGTTTGAATAACAACATTTCCAATATATAAGATAGAACTTGAAGTGAGCACTAAAAAATATTTTAGATTAAATTTCTTCAGGGAGACACTTGTACTCTTGTTGGAAAATGACATGAGCTGATTGTAAGAGTGACAATCTGAAGTACTTTGGCCAACGAAAATACTACCTAAGACTATAGTCTACCAATGGTTTTTAACAATTCATCAATAAAAGAGATTCTTGGCAGTTTGCTTGTTGTTGACAGTGCTTTTCAGCTTTCTTTTGGGGTCTTCCATCAGGATTTACGACAACTGTCTGCTTATGAGGGAAATTCCCTTAAGCAGAAATACAAGTATGTGAAATGAGTAATCTTCATTACTTAAGTATTAGTGGTGTGATTCTTGGTTTATACAGGCCCATCATATTTCCATGGGATCTGTTGCATGAGGGTGTAATCTCTTCCCAAGTAACCTGTCTGATAATCAGCCACTCTCATTATATAGTTGTGATGATGCCCCATGCTAGATCTATTGCTTTTCTTTTTCTTAGGAGTTTTCAACCCATGACCTTGCGTTTGAAATTTGAATCCACATGCCAACTGAGCCATGTGCGTTTATACGGCTCCATTGTTTTTCTTGTTCGACCTCTTCCAGTTATCTTAACATTTTTGTATGGGTTTTTAGTATATGTTATATCGTTGATGGTTTGTGGTTCTGATGTATTTTTAAAATGTACTCAGGCTTATCTCCCACAAATTTCGCACTCTGAAGGACTGCCTCTCGAGGTGCTAGATGCTAAAGGAAACAAGTGGGTTTTTCAGTTTAGGTTTTGGCCAAATAACAATAGCAGAATGTATGTGTTAGAAGGCATAACACCTTGTTTACAGGCACTGCAATTACATGCAGGAGATATAGGTAATTGATCTTTCTCTTTTCTTTTATGCCTTTTTATTTCGCATTTTACTACTTTGTTTCTCATGTTTTTCTCCATGATAATTTTACATAACCTGGAATAGCCTTGTTCACCGGACATTTGTAGCTAGTCACCTTGAACCATGTAAACACTTATGACTTATGTAGTGTGAATGGGCAATATAAATCATCTTCCTTCTTTTGCCATGTGTTCGTGAGAGTCTACTGAGTGTAAAACTTTTTATTTCTCAACTTAAGCTGGACAGCTTTGTCAAGACAAATCATTTCATGTGTTCTTGTCCTCTGACATTTCTTTATTACACTTCATTCATGTTCTATTTCTCATCCGAGACTCTTCATATATTGACAACAGAAAGTTCTGGGTAAGATATTGTTTGTCATCAGTGTGGTAGGTTGTAGTTTCACCTTCACTCTTTCACTTTACATTCCTATAACTTTATCGTCTCCCATAGAAAATATGAGAAGCCTCAGAATGAAAATATCCAAGATACTGTTTCTCACTTTAAGTGTAGTGTAATAAAGAAATGTCAGAGGACGAGAAGAGTGACAGAGGAAAACATCTGCATTTGCTCAACTTCTTATTTAAGTTTTTTTAATTCTCTTTGATTGAGTATACTCTAAGTTTAGACATAATTTTCATTTGTCAGTGACATTTGGTAGACTTGAGCCCGAGGGGAAGTTGGTCGTGGGTTGCAGAAAGGCTTCAATATCTTCATCATTAGATCAGGTTTATCCTCGTCTGATATGCAGCTACCCTGAATTTCAATTCTTGTTACTGCTATGACACTTCCGCCGTATAACTTGTAAATGAGCATCACGTTGAGTTTTGTCCTCCCCCCCCCCCCTCGTTCTACTTCTCTCATCTTTGAAGTTCACAAACTTTAGTTTATGGATTAAAAAAAATTGAAAGATGGACACAGTGACCCATGTTCTTGAAAGCCTGTGAAGAAACCTTGTGCTGCTGGAAAATAGTTAAACCGCTGGTGGTTTAGAAATTGCATTATTCGATATTTGTGCAATTAAATATGAGGGTCGTCATTTTTATGCAGTTAGCACTGTAAAACTAGAAGTTGTTAAGCAAACTGGCCAGAGTAGCTTATACCAGTTAAAGTTAGTTACAATCAGATTTTATAAAATGTTGTGGAGTGTACTATAATGTTTCCTCTTCCACAAGGGGTTCAACAATTTTGAAACTACTGTATGTCAATGCTGTCTTTCTGTTATAGGGTAATGAAGCTATTACAACTGGTGGCGGGATATCTGCAAAAAGGGAGAATAAGATTAAAGAGGAAACTACTATGAAAAGACGTAAACGGGACGAAGTTAATATAATAACTAGTCGGCCAGCCATAAGTGGATGTGGTCTCACCACTGTGGGAAGAGTCAAAGAGAATACAGTTAACCGTATCAAAAGAAAAGGAAGCACTTTGGCTTCCAGACATAAGCACATGAGAATCGATAGTGGGAACCTGGTAGAGCTGAAAATTACATGCAGCCAAGCACAGGGATTTCTCCGTCCACCTCCTGATGCGATCCCCAAAATCATTATAATAGAGGGCTTTGAATTTGAGGAATATGAGGTATTGGCCCTCCACTTCATTTTCTATTTCTGATAAGTTACTTCTTCAGGCTTATAATAAGGCATGTGCTTTAGGGTTTTTTTTTAGGTCCGAGTTTGAGGAGAAAAGTGAGTATAGGTCCCCTTTGCTGGTGGGGGAGGGGAAGCATTTTCATATTTCGTGTTTGGCATATGAAGCAGAATGAGAAGGAGTAGCTCCCCATCTCGTTTCATGACACCCATCTATTTTATGTCAATTGTCAAATAAGGAGATTTGCTAAGAATGGGTATCTTTTTATGGATCCCTCCTAACTCACATGATACTTCTCTCTCTCTTCCCTCCTCTCCTTCCCCATGGAAACCATATTAAGGATAAGTGTTTCCGTTTTGCGACTCCTTTTTGATGTTTTGGCTGTTACATAGTTTAGTGAAGAGTTTGATTTATTGTCCCCCATCTATTACCATAATTATTCTGTCGTTGTAATGTTGAGAATTTCTTGGTCAAGTAACCATGTCACTTGTGGTGTTTAGATGCTACTCTCCTCTCATCTCCTCATTCCCAGCTGTTCTGTATGGTATTTTGTGGTGGTCAAATCCTTATCAGGTCCTATGGTGATGCTTCAAGATTCAGATTATGATAATCGTGAACATTTGAGCAAAGCATGGTTGCAAATATTAAGTGTGCATCTCTTTGATAAAGAAATGCAACTATTAATTGTTTTCTACCCAAATTCTTTATTTAGAAGACAACTGTTCCTGCAAGGAAGCAAATTTTGGTTGTGTTTTTCTTGTTCAATATGGACTTCCAAAACTATCTAACTTTAACTTAATGCCATCTTCATGGTGTTTACCAGGCTGCTCCAATCATTGGAAGACCAACACTTCATTCAAGTGATGATCTAGGGTACGTTGGCCAAGAATTGTGCTGGCTAGAAGATTCAAATTTTGTACCTTGCCTTTTTCATCTTTTAACCAAATTTGATCCATTTTGTTCAGTGAAGAGATACTGTGGGTCCAATGTGATGATTGTCTTAAGTGGCGCAAGATGCCTGGTAGTACTCTTTTACCATCTAGGTGGACGTGTTCCGCAAACTTGCAGGACCCTATGAGGTATAGAATCTTCCATTTTTATTTGATGCTCCTAAGTTGACTTTTCTCTGTTACTCTTATTTATCTAAATGACCTATGAGTGGCACATTTTCTGCATGTTTACCACTGTAAATGATTTTTTTTTTCTTTTCTAGTAATCTTCTTTTCAATAGTTGATCACTTTTAACTGAAAATCTTAATCCACTCCTTTGTAACTAGACAAAAGGTTTTTTTTAAGTGTTACAAACCAAAGGGTCAATGGGACAAATAAGATTTCTACCTTGCAAAATAGATAATATACTGGAAAGAGCGGAAAATTTCGTAAATTAATTTATTATGTCAACATTTTAGTTTATGTTAAGAATAAAAAATGGTATCCTAATTCCTACACACTAGAGATGTGGAGTTTAGTTTTATACTGATGACAACAAGACATTTTATGATGCCTATAAAAACGCATTCCTAACTAAAATCTTGTCGCTCAGTCCTTTGACTGTTATCCATGCATGATTGATAAGAAACTACATTTGGTATCCATTTTGTTTGCCTGGCTTTAATGATCTCTGCGCTATGAAACATGAATGAAATAAGCTTTTCACGGTCTTCTACTTCCATATGTGAATACTTTTCATGAATGAGGAGAATGATAATTTTTTTCTACATGTATATTTGTTTGGAATCGACTGCCGAGGACTTTATTTTACCTGTTAATTTATTCTTTTACTGTTAGATCGGTATGTTCTGCGGCACAAGAATTAATGACAGGGCATCTTGGAGATCTTCTGTCCACTGCCAGTAACGGTATATTGTTTATAGTACCTGTTACCATATTTTAAAGCATCAAATGTTTCAGCTGCCCTAAAATAATCAGTATGCATCCAATCGAAGTTTTTTTAATTTGTGTAAAAATGATCTGACTTATTCATATGAAGTATATTATACCTTAAATAAGCAGATTTTGTATTATCTACAGCATGTAACAGTAAAACCGGACCAGCAAAACAGTTTCCGAATCGTGTTAGGGCTTCAGAAGGCCTGGGCAAAGTTGCCAATTTGGTCATCCGAGAAGAGGAGGGAGCTTCTGAGGAGATCTCAAGGCACCCTCAGCATAATTTTGGCTGTGCTTGCATCGTCTGCATGCAGTCTCCCAATGGGAAAGGCTCCGAGAACAAGAAACCATGCGATTCTATTGCATCTGTCTTGGTGAACAAGCAGCAACTTGAAAAAGATGCTGAAACCGTAGTCGAGAAACCAGAGCATGACTCCAATGCTGATCTCTGCAGTGAAGCTGGAACTTGCACAAGTAAGCAGAATGTTGAAATCTGTGCTCCGCGAATTGATCTGAATAGTCAGCCAAAACGGGAGGAAGAATTTGCTTCCAATTCTAATTCTGCGAGATTGATCAATTTGCTAGCCTTACGGCCTGGACAGTGTGAGGATTTAACGGACACCACTCAAGCTGAGGTATCAGCGAGGTCAAGTAGCTGCAAAGCTCTCGAGGGGAGTAGCCAGAGAACTGATTTGGATCGCCATGCGGCCGTCGCTGGCAATACAATTGCATCTACAGCACTCAGTGAACTCCTGTGAGTGTATCGATATGGGTAATTGTCTAGACAGTGCAATCAAGATGGAATGGTATTGCACAGGTTTAATTTAAGTCCAGAAGATTCTGATGGCGACAGGGTGCTGCCAGATGAATCTTCAAGAGTTGTGATTGCCTAGTTTAGGATTCTGGTAGTTCATTAATGTAAATAGATTCAGTAGGAAATAGCTAAATTTGCTCTTTTTAGGGACCACTTATTTTAAATTTCTTCTCTATTTTCTAACTACTTAAATTTAGTGATTATGTATTGGTTAATTCATGCATTTTTAAAAATTAAATTTCTTCTTTTTTCAAATAATCAAAATAAACATGCTATCTAATGAACATGCTATATAAGATTTAAGATATGTCAAAAATTGGCTCAAACTCAAAGCTCTTGCGTAATAAATCACTTCGATTTACGAATTATGACGATTCGATTAGGATAATTCTTATGTGAAAAATGGATCCTTTTAATTAACTAATCTATTTGAACATATTAAAGTAATCATATAGTATAAAAATAATGACTCCAACTAAAATCTATTGCATAGTTAACCACACCATTTACCAGTACATCATTCTCGTGTTTGTTGGGCTACTTTTTTCTTCTCCTTCACTGAAGGTTTAGGTATATAATTCCTAGATAATCGACGTTTTACAGTAGCGGGACGCTTTAAGCTTTTCTTCGCCACTAACAAGGACAACAAAGGAATATTGGAAACAAAATCTACCAACTTCTCATTATCTCCTGGTGTTTCATCAGTCTCATTGCTGCATTGGAATTTTAGATAAGACTTGTCTTTACATGGGCGAGGGCGAGCACTTCGTGGCTTACATGGTACGTTGCTCAAAGGTGACGAGAATGGGAGGTAACTAGAGGTGGCTTTGTTGTATGAATCCTCACAATGCTGCCGATATGATTTCATGACCATTCCTCTCAGGGAGAATGCAGACTTGTATTCTCTTGTTCTTTTGGAATAAAACACCAGTGCATTATTAGCAAGCAGAAGGAGGTCCCGGAAGAGCTCCTTCACGGATCTTATGGACCCATCAACTATTCTTGACCTTAATATTCCAAAATCCAGGTGCCGCCTGATGATTTTTTTGTACCTTGCTCTTTTCTGTAATATAGCAAGATACGAGGTCATCAATCATGTCGAAAATGAGTCCGACAATTTACTTGTGTCGTCTTAAAACAGCAGAGTACAAAATCGGAACTTTTACCTGACTATCAAGGCGATGTCGAAATACAGATGCTACTTCTTTCTGTGCAATTGAAATAAATATCGCCATCACTTCATCACCATCTCTAACTCTACATAAATCTCTAATACGACCATTTGTGGGGGAAGCAACAAGAGTGTTATTGCATTCACTGGCTGAAGTTTCTTTACAATGCAAAGCTGAGACAGCAGCATTGGTGGGAAAAAGGTTGTCACTCTCTGCAATGCTTCCCTCTTTAGCATCCTTATCACACCTATCCTTCCTCTTTCGCTTACCCCTTCTTTTTCTGATACTGGCCCCTACTTGTTTGTAGTTGTCCTTGTTGATATCATCCCCTTCGTCTTGTTTGAGAGATCCTGAGATCTCTGGCTTCATATCTGACTGCGAATTTGACGTTGCTGCTGGAACCCTACATTCGGACAAACAGTTTATCAAAGTGTCCTGTGTAAAGCTCCCTGCAGACCATCCATCCTTCGGTGTTTCTCTGCTAGAATATTCAACATCCTCGGATTTTATTAAAGAAGCAGGTGAACGAACAAGAGTACCATGATCAACTTGGCTCGAAGGACCTCTTTCAGCTTTCAAACATTTCATTTTGGACTCGAGAAAACTGAAATCAAAGTGGAGTTATGAATCAAAAACATGCATCAGATTTTACGGAGCTCCCTTGACAAATATTGTTTTCTTTATAAATATTATTTTTAACTCGTTCTTATATTTGATAGGTAAAGACCCCACCCCCTCCCCCACCTCTCTTAGGCAGGAGCTTATTTAGAGTCATTGGGGCATGTTATTATATCTGATAGCAATATGTGAGCCAGGATTTACAACTTTGGGTTTTTCTTTTCTTTAAAAGAGAGCATAAGATGAACAAACCCAATTGTATCGTTAGACTTGCCCAATTCCCTTTTTAAGTCAGCAATTCGCCTCTTTCGGAGCTCTTCATACCAAGCACTGTTGAAACAAACAAGGCAAGTTAATAAGTTGATAACCAGAAGACCAACTATAAATTAGGATGATGGCGGAATAATATATGAGTAACCTGTTGCCAGAGTAACGCTTTCTCAACTCTTCATACTTGCCTTTGCATACCTGCTTATAGGTAAAGGATAACGTCAAATAAATCGTTGTCCTTCGAGTTACAGATAACAGACCCATAAGTTAACAATTATTTATCCAGAAATTTACATGTGGGATACTTTGAACCCTTGAGAAAGATTAAAGGTTGTATATCAAACACTTGTATGTAAATATTCAAAGTGGTAACTAGTGTAATAGTGTACATTTAGTTATTGCATCACATAATTTTTTGTTAACATTGAGAAATAAGTTGTATAGTACAAAAATAATAACATCATTCGAACAATAAATGCACAAATTTAAGCTAGAGCGATAGCTTTTCCAACAAAATCAGGCTATAAATGATTTTTAGCAATTGCTCTATATGTACTCGTTTCCATTTAACTAAATTTAATTAAGAGTAAAATTTAAAATTTAATTTTTAAACTAGTTAGTTATCCATAGAAGAAAATAAAATTCCAATTTATGTAATCTATTACCCGTCGGTTGTAATTGTCTGTGGCTATTTTTGTCCTTTTGCATATTAAATTATGGGTATTTTAGTAATTTCACTAGCTAATATTAATATTAAAAACCGAAAATTCAAAGGAGATGTTTTGTGTAATTAAACATACCTTTTTTGTGTAAATTTACTTTTTTACCCTTTTGTAAGCAAGTTGCTAACTATTTTTGTGTAAGTTCCTAAATTATTCTCCTAAATTGATGTAATTAAATTGATATCATTAAATATTTTCTAAATATTAGTTTTATTGACGAGGTCATGTTCGAGCAAGAACCATATCTATCTATTCTAGATATAAAAAAAAATATGTGTAGTTAGTTATTTGACTTCACAAAAAATCATATTCCAAATTTATTCTTTTCAATTATATATTATACAATTAGTTATCTAATTTATATGGTCAAAATTGTCATATTACATGGCTATACTATAACCGAATCACTTTTTTCAAATAAAGAAAAAACTACCATTACACTTGCACAAAGTACCTCATTCTGGGAGAAGTTACTTTGATCTGTATGTATTCATAGTAATTTTTAATAATAGTCACTGAATTTATAGTGATTTTTCAATTTATATAAATGAGAATCCTAATTTAATTTTTACAAGTGTATGTCAAATTGCTAGTCATTAAAAAAAAAGATACCTCCATATGTGATATGTTCATAAATCATACAGTAATACATATATTAAAATTGGATAACCGAAAGCGTTAACTAAAATCAATCTCAAATAAACTAGAAAATCGAAAAAAGAAAAAAAGTCAACTTATATCGACATTAACTAAGGAGTTAGAAAATCGAAAATATAAATTAAAACTGACATTATCTAATGAATGAAAAAAACAAAAACTTCAATTGAAATGAAGTGTACGAAATAATAACATAATATAAAAAAATAGAAAATCAGAAACATAAATTGAAATACATGAATTAAAAAAGTGAAAACATGAATTAAAATAGTTAGTTAACCTGAGGGGTGAAGTAAGAAGGGGAGGCGACGCGGGAACGCAGCTCCATAGCGACGGCGTGCCATTGATCACCACCGTGGCGTACGACGGCGCCACCCAACACCAACTCCTCCCACGTCCCCCATACCTCTTCCATATTCATCTCCACCCTCCAAAATCAACGGCGCAAGATAGCAAAACTTGCTAAAAAAGAATCCAAATTTCACAACAATTCGCCTCAGAATAACGAAAAATTTAATCGAAAATTTTGTGTCTTTTTTAGTGTTACCGATAAAAAGGATAACAAATTAATTTAGTGGAAAATTGTAAAGTCATTAACGTGAGAAAAGGAGTTGAAACATTTGCGAGTCGTAATTTAAGAAGAAATACGCGGAAAATTGACTGTTTAATAAAAACCAGAAAGATAAGAAAATATTGCGATATGCATGTGTTGATGTGTGTCTTTTTGTGGTGTTTTGTCTCCCTAATTTATCTCTCTTTTATCATTACTATATTTCCAATCACTAATTACTTATTCCCTATTATTCAATAAATACGGAGTATACATATTAATCTTTTATTTATATTTAAACATTTCAGAAAAATAATACCATGAATAAGTTTTTGAAAACAACTCCAATGTACCAATTCGGTATTTATTAAAACAGGACATACAATGTAAATTATGATCAAATTTCGAAACAAAAATAAAAAACGTCAGTTGATGAATTTAATATAGTAATAATTATTATTACTAACATATATAAAAGTATGAACAACATTCTTAATCTTGAATTAAGACAATATTATTATTTCAATTCTGTTTGTCCATTAGTAAGACAGTTGTTTCCTAGAATTTTGACAATGACTATAACTAAAAAGGTTTTTAACTTGACTAGACTACCTATATCATAAGCTTTCATATTATTTCAATCACCCAGGAAGTAAAATCTAGATAGAAGTTTCAGCTTCACTGTACATCAGTTCATTTTAAAGACAACTACAAGTCTATGACATCATACAAGTTTTGCAAAGACAGACCATGGATAACTTATTTCTAAGCAATCTAATGCACAACGCATGCACATTGACCAAAACAAGGGACTTTAGCTGCTCAAACAATAGGATCTTCAAGCGCGGCAGTAGACAAATTGTTTATGCGAGGATAAGCTGCCTTTTCATCGAGTTTGTTTTGTGCCCATATCAGCATCTTTAACAAGCTCGGAAGCTTTGGATCTGTTCATCATCAAATGTGTTTGTTATTGGCTACCGAACAATCGGTTGTGGGCAATGCACCCACAAACCACACATGAGACATGGAGGGACAAGACATCTCATAAGAGGCTGCCATATCTTCTTTTTACAAGGTGAAATAAATGAATAATTTTCTACAGCTATCTTAAACAATACTCGTACATACTATTTATTTTTGGGATATGCTAATAATGCTCATTTCACTTTAAAGAAGCTTTCTTATCATGAAGATCCCTGAAACCCTTTCCCACTAAATTTCAACAACCCCTGTATACACTATACATACTATCTCACAAGTGCTCTATATTTGTTAACTCGCGCTTGAGCTCTTCCTCATCTATAATAATCTACATACCCAAACTTGCATCCTAAGTTGCGCTACTACTGTAAACTCCATACGTTCCATGTAGCATGCAAAAAATGCTTAGTCTAACACTTATGTTCTCTGCTATTGGACTGTTCATCTAATACTTTGTAAAGGCACATTATCCACCAAATTTTAAAATCTCCCTTCTTTACTTCACCATTTCATTCCAATCTTTATGAATACTAACATTAAGAGAAACCAATCTTTATGAATACTAACATTAAGAGAAACAATTATGGAATACAGTGAACGAAACGGGGTCCACGCGACATATTGCAACAATCTTTTTCATTTTTTTTTTTACTATGGCAAAGTCTGCAGTATGTTGGCTAATCTAATAACGATATTGCCCTTTCGTTTGGGCCACCAAGCATTCCATGAATCAAGTTTTGTTATTGTCTCAGATTAGGATGTCTGCCAGTTGGTCATGGTGCACAGCTGCTAGGCTGGATATTGAATTCAGCTAGGCTGGATAAGTCATGGTTAAAATATATACTGTTGTTTAACCGTAAACCTCTAGAATGTACTTTGTGAACATCTGCACACACTAATGTATAAGTCATGGTGTAAAGCAACTGCTAGGCTGGATATTGAGTTGAGCTATTTACCTAAATTTTACTGGTACTAGGGTGTAAAATAAGATGGATGTAAGCAACAAGAAATTAGTCAATTTGGGTGAGAGAAAATTTGACAGGGAAAATGGCTGAGTTATAAATAACTTCAGTCGCATGCTATTAAAATCCAACGAAGCAACAGCAAATAAATGACCTTTTTCATGGCTTTGGCTAGTCAGTATGGCTGCATTGACCTCACTAGCTGTCTTCAAGCGTTGCGACATATCTAACAGCTCTCCAACAGGACAATTGGTTGCATCTTCAAACGCCAGCAACACAACAGTTTTCTCCAATTCTTCTAAGAAATGCTTCTGCATAAGCAATATTTTACTATAAGTAAACACATTGTAAGTGCAAGGTACATAACACTGGTTATGAAAAGTAAACTTCTCTACTTCCACTAAGGACACTGTCAAAATCCTATTGTAGGTGTTCAAACTGACATATTAACTCAATTTATCGGGCACCAAACATCTCATGATGTGTACATTATAAAGTTGGTAAACACAACAAAATATAACAGTATGAGTGATACATTTTCCTCTCCCCGTGGAGCAAGTTCTTCCTGAGCAAACTCCAAAGCTTCTTCGACCTTCCCATTCCTAATGAGTTCTATCAACCTTTGTTGCTGGAGATGGAAAAAGAGCTGGGGATTTGTGTCCAGTATCTGCACAAACATTATGAAAAGTATAAATTCACAATATAATGACTGATCCAACAAGGCATAGTCTTGCCACACTAAAACAAGGTTCTTGTGATGGGAAAATATAAGCACATTATTTTCAAGAACTGTTTGCAAAGGGAGAAACTACAAAACATACAAGGAACTTTCTTACAAAAATATACAAGCCCAATGAACTGTTGCAATAATAAGAGCCGTAGTAGTATCACTTCCTCAACGGAAATGGGGACATTTCTCTGATTGATAACTATACATGGTTGAGAAAGATGAGCATTTTAACAAATGAAGCAAATACAAGTACTCGTGATTATTTCGAGAACCACATGACAGTTCGAGGATTCTAATGAGAACGAATCTCTATGGGGAGAAAATTGATACATAAATAAATAAAAAGACTATCAATACTTTATCAGTTCATCATATAATTTGAATATAATTACCGTGAAGTGTTAGGTTGCGAGCTAGTAGGCTAGCGGATCCAATGACTATGACAGATAGACCTTTAGGTGTAGTTGTATTATAACACAGTTTAAATGTAATATAAAATAGGATATGGCAATTCAGACAGGATAGTCATACCTCTGGATTTAAATCATTGACTTTTTCAATTGCATCCTCAACATTACCAGATTGTACTGCCTTCTTAACAGCCATCCGATCCGTAATAGTTGCAAGATCAATGTCAGCTGCTCAATATAAGGTTGAAATGGTTATAGAAGATTATTAGTCTCAAAAGCACAATTAAAGAACAGTAGATATGAAATGGTAACTACGTTCTGTTCCAGTTTCTGATCTGAATTTCTCTGCTGCCTCAACATAACCTTCTGTGACCAAAAAGTTCATTACCAACTTATCCATATCTTCCTTCCTGATCTTAACATCATCGAGCCTTTTCTCCCACTCATCCCTTGTTATCACTTTCTTTGAAGAGGCCTGTGAACAAACCATATGTCAAATAACAATGTTTTCAACAACATTAAAAACTTAAACTACTGCCATCGATTATCAGGCTCCAATCAGTAGAAAATAATTTATATAGCATCAGAGCACGGCACACATATAATTTATACTGTACACAACCCATTCATATCAATGTAATATTTCAACTAAATTCACCTGTCACAGATCTCATTTGAATGTTCGAGATCAAATATCAGATTGATCGATAGCACTTGAAATCTACTATACACCGTTCAACAAACATATATTCTAAATTATGAAACTACCACTTAAGATGAACTTCATTAAGCCTTTTTATGAATAAACTTCATCAGTTTCATAATCAACTTCGGAAACATCACTCAATTAATCTCATAAATCATCATAATAAAACTCACTAACCCCTTACTAAACAAAAAATAGAGACTAAATCAATACATCGTAAGACCGGAGTCAAACATTTTATATTCTCTAGCTCTCGAAACAATGTAATAAATCAAAATAACTCAATACACTACCTACACTTTCTTACATAACAAGAAGTAGTAGATAAATTTTGCAATTCATCTTGGGTCAATTCAGAAACAATGGATAAAGTCAATTCGAATAAATCTATGAACTAATCCACACTAGTGTTACGAGTCCAGTACATACTAAAATTAATTAGTTGTAGATAGATAAAGTACGATACTTAATAAATCAACTCCTATGATTTGACATATTCAATTTGGTACGTAATAATTAGAAACCCGTAAAAATTGTGCAAGTGAGAAAGAGTTCAGATCCATAGATTTCAGCATCAACTTAATATTTATAGTCAAGAATTAAAAACAAAAAAAACAAAATTAGGAAATAAAGATAAGATTGATAATTAAGCGGAAAATAGTGTATCAATTAAGAGAGGTGAAGAGGTTTACCATGGCATAGACTTGAGCGACTTCCAGAAAAGAAAATGGCATCAATTTCCAGTACAAGTCTAAGTGATGATTATATTAGTTTACGATTTTTTCATCTGGACATTATGTTATACTCCTCCATCCCAATTGATATTCATTTTATTTCATGTCAGATAAAAAGCTTTTAAGACAAATTTAAATTTAATTCACATCATTCAATTTTCCTCGATTATATCTTTTTAATTTTGGTAAAAAGATAACTTAACATGAGATTTTTAAATTGAAAAAATGGGACTAACAAATAGGAATGGAGGAAATATTATGTAATTATTTAGTCAAAAATATTTTATTAAGAACTAAAAAAAGATTATTATTATTATTATATCCTACATAATATATATAATTACTATTATAATCAAAAAGTACTCGTAAAACGTGTTGGAATTAAAGGCTATCCTAATAAAGAAGTCTCATTCACCGAACAATCAATAATAATTAATTTTTCGAAAAATAAATAATCTATTTTTAATCATTAAGTTATTTACTAGCTAACTTTGAATTTATGTCTTTATTACATTTATATGTCAAAATGGTGTTCAAATAAACCATATTTATTTGAATGAAGCAATTAGATTTAATTTCATTTTTCGAAAAACTCAACTCCATACAAGTGATACAACCATATACTGAGGAAGCATTTATTCCAATTCATATGGTTTCATACATTATTTTGATGATACAACTCAAACTCAAACTAAATTCCAATATATTTCTCTTAATACATAATGAGTATATTATACGGAGTATACAGTAGTATATTAAATTCTTAACAACATTCTACATTGATATACTGAGGAAGCATTTATTCGAACTCATTACAAAATACATAATCTAGATGTGATAGTCATTGTTGGAGCATAGTTGGTATAATAACTTCCATTTCCAACATCAAATAGACTCGTCTTCTTGAGTCCCACGAACCTTGAACGACCAACTTGTTCATCATACTTAAAATTCCCTTTCTTACACCATAAAAATGCTGAAGTTCCAAGAGTATCATTCTTCTTGTTTCTTAGAGACAATTCACCTAATAATGAAAGTGATGATCCTGAAACCTGTTTCGAGGGCGATTTTCGCGATGATAAATTCGTTTCGTCCTCTTTAAGATTATTGAGAGGAAGAAAAATGGCTTTGTTTATCTCATTAACTAAAGCTGTCTTCGAGTCGAATAGATTAGAGGAATTGAAGAACATGCTGAATCCTTTCAAACAACCAAGATGGAGTTGCTTGAATGTTTTGTTAGGCAAAGTTCCACATAAGTTTTGGTCATCTTGATTTTCCTTTAGTGCAATCTCTAGTAATGCTTTTCTCTTCTCATTTACTATTCGTTTCACTTCTTCAATGGCATCATCGATAGAAGTTCTTGGATTCTCTTTCATGTAGAGCAATACATAATTGATTTTTCCTTGTTCTATCTCCTTCTGCAAAAGCAACAATAGGTGAACTTGCACATTATTTTTTAAATATATACTTTCTCCGTTCCTTTTTATATGATAACTTGGCATATCGTTCAACAAACGTAGTGTTGGACAATTATGATATATTTCTTGTCATTATGCTTTTAAGAAGTGTTACATTCTTTTAATTACCTGATAACTTTGCATATCGTTCAACAAACGTGTAGATGCCATGAGCAAGTTGGTGATTTCCAGATATTTGGTTGATTTGAGAACTTTGATGGGTATACTTGGATTCAAAAAACATGAGGGTGAAAGAACAAGGACGTGTGCTGCAATAGAAATGCAGCCTACTTCCATATACTCCTCCAAAGATGGAACATACCCTGACTCACTCCATTCTCTTTCCGTCATCCATGCTCTGAAAGTTTCCCTCCACTACAAATAAATCAATTAATTTATCATAAGTCAGTATGCAGCTATTACAACGTCTATTATCACTCAAACTATTACATATGATTTAAATAATTCTTCGATTATTAGATGTCTTTTATGGAACATGCACGAGTAAGCTTACAATGTCTCGCAACTCTGTTTCCACCATACTTCCATCTTGAGTACTACTTGACGATGCTATAAATCTCACAATATCATCAACCGCATCAAATATTGTTTTTCCATGCCCCGTTAAATATTTTCCGTCCCATCTGACCATTTCAAAAATGTAATTAGTGATGATGATAAGCTTTTTCGATAACCAAAAGAGAAATGTTCATATTTATTGTTGTCATCCCCAAAAGCATATATATTCTGATCCCTTATCCAAAAAAATTTGCCTAAGTTTAATTTTTAATTATAAAAATGTAACAAATTTTGGGATATCTATTTTAACAAAAAAATTCGGAGTATACAATTGTTATACTCTAATGTACAAGTGGCATTAATACACGAGTTCGGTCCGAGTATTGAACCTATTAGGTTTAGCTTTAAGTTGATTAGTACTCTCGAATCGGACTATGTCTTAATGCCAATTATCCAATACTCTAATATACTTGTATGTAACACCATATGAAAGAAATAAAAATCAAATAATGAAGATACAATAGGTGTATATAGTTTCATTACGTTTGGATTGCATCTGTTAGGATTTTGAGGTCGCTCATTGAGCCTTCCTCGTCGTAAAAATCATCAGCCACAGTAATAGCTATTGAGCATTTTGCACATATTAATCGGATTACAGATTGAGAAGGCAAATAGAGGCTAGAAGCAGTAGCGTAATAAGAATATATGGTTTTCTCTCTTCCAAATCCCATATTGGTCAGTCCTTTCTCTTTGGCCCACCTACAAAAAAAATAGTAGGAAGAGTGAAGACATTAAACTTTGATTTGCTATAGTCGTTTCAATATATATGTATCTTTATGTTTTATATATTATTCATAATCATTGTTATGAGTAAAATTTACCTGATTAGTTCATCCAATTCTGTCCTATATGTTGATTGCCGGAGCTCAAAATTTTCGGCTGCAAGTTGCTTGAGGTTCGCATTTTCAAGATCAAGAGAAACCCTAGAGGAAAAAATTAATTAATTTTCAAGTAATATTATGGTATTTAAATGTTATTTTAGCGGATTTAGACTTATATTGTATAATAACTAGAATAACGATAATTATTGTAACTCGAGTATATTGTTATTAGTACCTGTAGAAAGAGGCCTTTCCAGTCCTGAGAGGTGCGCCTCTATTTTCTTCAATCCACATCCTATGATCAAGGTGATCTAGACGACTAATCCAAGGAGTGACTAACTCATGCTTAATCTAGCAAACAATTAATATCATCTTTATTATAAATCGGCAAGATGAAGTCATTAATTTAAAAATTGCCTAAAGTACTTTAGAAGTCGTTGCATAGTCATAAACAGATCGATCTCCGGTTCTATTACCATGTTTTGATGATTGTCAGGGGACAAAACAAGATCATCAAATGAGTGGTACTCAAGCTTCATGGATTTCTCAAGCAGCTTCTTGGAATATTGTCTTGCCTTTTCAACTTCATTGTCCCCTGGAAACGTAATGTCTGTGGCTCTATACAAATTGTACAACACACTCTGAAGATTCTCACAGTTTTGCTCTATATGTATCAAGATGTCTTCATGCTGCAGAAACCAACAAAAGCTCCCTACATACATGAAGAGTATAGTATAGTAATAATTTTAGTTTGATTATAATTATTGGTCAAATAATTTATATGTTATTAATCCACACAAATAATAAATATTTTTCAAGCAGAGATAATGCTCATTTACGTTCATTTATGTCGTATCCCTGTAGACGAAGGAGGCGAAATGCTAATGCATCCTTGAATAATTTTTTGGCTATGTTATGATCTTCTGCAGGTCGTGAGCCTTGATTTCGTAGGTTCCTGCATGTAATATATATATATATGTGATTTTGAATGAAATTATGATTTTTTATACGAATTTTCGAAATTCAAGTAATGATATGATTGATTGATTATGGCATACCTGTATATTTGGGAAAGAATTTCATCAATCTCTTTAGTGAAAGACTCAGCTAATCCTAATATTTGAATTTGATTAACAAGGCAAAGTTGAAAAAGCTCTTCATCCATAGGGGCCAATCTTGTTTCTACGACATACAAATAAGTTTACAAATTAAATCAGATAATAGCTAAGAGATATCAACTCTGATGTAGTAGTGCTAATATTGAGAATGATCCAAGGGATATTAGAGTATCGAGATTGATCTAGAAGATATTATAGGATGTATTAGTATTATAAATAAATGTTGAAAATTTATTAGCACCTCCATTTGAGCACCTCCTCACAATAGCCTTCAAGTAAGTCAAACATTTCGTGTTTCCGGTGACCATATAAGCTCTTGCAGTTGCAGATGGTGACCGATACAAAGAGCCATCTCTTCCCAACTGCCTCACGATCTCAAGTTGATTGCTTGATGTTGATGATAAAGCCTCCAGGTAAGACAATAAGGGTGGATGAAATTGAGTTTCATCGTTCCTAAGAATTCATTCAGAAATATAGTACGTCCTTATTTAAGTCAGTATATACTATAGTATACACAAATAATTTTATTTTATTATGACATGTATATGAACATACATTTCAAGAATTTGTAGCCTCTTTAAAGAAACATCAGATATGACTTTTTCGATTCGTTCCGGAAATTTGAACTCGAGGCCAGTTGATCTTGCCAGTTGAAGCATTGAAGGAAAAGTAATGATAAACCAACGAGGAAAGTGAGTATTTATGTAGTCTTCTTTGAGCAGCACCTCAATTGCAGCATGAACAAATACAATTCCTAGAATGAAATAGTATGGACATGCCATTCATTTAATATGTAATGCACTCGAACGAGTTGAATATGTTAAAATATAATGTGCACGAACAAATATTCAATACATTAATAAAATGTAAGTGTACAATATTCGATTATTATACACGTACCTTTCTGAATATTTTGGGAGCCAAGTCCCCATTTAGTGAGAGCAACCATGCATGCAAGAGTAGCAGGGAGGGAATCAATGGTAGGGAAGCCATCATCAAAAGATTCACCCCAAAACCCTAGACCCTTTTGGTTATTAAGTATCCAATCCAAACAACACTTAAACAATGGTATTTTTCCATGTTCCTGCTTCTCGTGGTCTTCGATCATGGATAACCATGCAGTGTCATAAGCAGATGGATTGCCAATTTTGGGAACACATTTTCTGCTTTTCTGCGAAAACATTTCCCTTTTTATTGAGGAAACTATAGATTCCATTATTAATTGAAATATAAGAGTTATAATATATGCTAGATAATAGCTAGTCGACTATTATTGCAGTAGTAGTACTTCAATTAGATCAGAAGAAGTATGGTAGGCTTAGCTATAATAATATGTAGTTGCTTCTTTGAATTCTTGGGCTATTTATAGTGCTGGTGATATATAATTTTTAGAATCGACACGTTTTTAATACAAAAAAATGTGAATTGTGAAAATTCGGAATTTATTTCAAGTTGCAGTATAATATATATATATATATATATATATATATATAAGACTATGTGAACGCCCTTTGGCCTCCATCGATGAGTACTACGTCTGAATTTTATTTTTTTTTTTTGTCACAGACTCACAATCATTATCATTGTAGGCTAAGCGTTGTCTCATCAATCGTAGACAAAACATATACGAAATAAAAAAGAAGAAAATAATTATTGTACTTGTGATAATATTACACTATGCACATAGCCACCTTAGCCAACATGCATGTCCATCCTCCCTATGACCAAACATTTGTAAGTAGTAGCTTTGCCTTGGGAAAAAAAAGGTCTTAATAAAAAACTACTAAAGTCACTTGGATAATTTTAGTTATAGATAATTGTCGATTTAGTCCCATATGGGCAAAATTTAAATCATTCTTACCAAATAGTTATATTATCAGAGATTACTCCCAAAAGCGCATGCTTCTGGCAGATGCATTTCCCCGAAAGATTAAATGTCATAAAGATGTTTCTCCAAAGAATAGGGTTGAATGTGCAACATTTGTGACTTTCGGGACCATACTACAACATTTGAGTGACTTTCAGGAACTATTCTGCAACAATGTAATTATCTGGGACTAAAGTGCAACTGCCTCAATTATCCGAACTAAATCGACAATTAACTCATTTAGTTAATGCTAATTATTAGGCCAATTAAGCAAGAACTATCACTCACCTTTCACTTCATTCACCATTCCATCACTCAACTTTTGTGCTGCTCCATTCCATCACCAACTTCTAACAATTGAGAATTGTATCTGACACAAAATCTGGCCGTTAGATCACTAACTCCGTAGGGGTATTTTAGTCCCTATATTTTTTGTATTATGGACAAAATAGTCATTTTATTGTAATATAATCATTTCAATATGTATTTTTAGGGGTAATATAGTCATTTCACTATATTATAGTGAAAATTAGATTTAAGTGGGCCGGGGTGCTCTTAGAAAATTATTATAATGGGCAAGCACCGATTATAGTATAAAGTCGATGCCGAGAAACTTAAAGGCTTCTGGTGACTACATTGTAAACTTAAACATATTGGGGGTCTCACCAATAAGCCTTAATATTAGTTAAAGTTCAATTATCGAGATCGAGTCCTCAGAAAGTTAATACCACGATTTTTTATTTTTTAAAACAATATATATATATATATATATTAGTTAAAGTTGACATGTTAACTAAACTAATGTCGTAATGCATAAAGATTGTTCAAATTATACAAAGCTTACGAGAAACGAAAAAATAAAGAAAAATAAAACCATCTTCAAGAAACAATAAGGCATATTAACTAAGTTTGAAGTTCATTTTATATGTATTTTAGAAAAATATTATTGATGAATATATATATATATATATATATATATATATATATGTTTCTTAAATAATATAACCTCTTTTTTATTTCTTACATCTTGGTATGTAAATAAAGTGTTCATGTTCACCAGAAGTCCATATAGATTACTACTGTTTTGTAATATGCACTTTAGTCACAATATATAAATGTTTGATGTGTGAAAATCAAGCTAAATTTCATATGAGAAATTTTATGTATATATTTGCCATATTTATTACTGCTTTTTTTATTTATCGCTTTAACAATTTCATATGATTAAAAAAAAAAGTTAAAAAGTACATTGAAAATATAGAATCACAAATCATTTAAACTATATCATTGGTTGGTAGATACCTTATGAGAAAAAATAGTCAAAAAGGTACATTGGAAATGTAAGAGTACAATTTATATGTTATGATGACAAATATTTTGAAACAAAAAAGCAGGCTTAAAACGATAAAAAAAAAAATGGAGGGAGTATAAAGTTTAATTACATAATCCAGATGTGGGGCAGTTCAATCGACCAAATAGGAGATAATCATGGTTTATCCCAAAGATAACAAAGTTACATATTAGTCCCAGTAGTTATGCAACGTACACAAACCATTCCTAAAAAGTTGCATATCCCATATATAATTCATTCCTATTTATATTTTACACGATTAAAGCTTAGTTTTGAAGTCAAAATATAACTTTTGAGATTTGGCCCCATTAAGTTCCTAATTTTTGAAATGTATTTTTTATTAAAATTATATATTTTTATTGATGTATTTTGATTGTGTAATTAGAGTAATATTAGGAACTTAATGGGGCTAAATCTCAAAAATTATATTTTGACCCCAAAACTAAGTTTTAATCTCGTTAAATGTTAGATACAATCCGGACATAAAATGCGACCAAATTATAACCAACAGACATTGCATTACGCTACTTTATTGACTAATATATTAACTTTATTATATTTACTGGAATCAGATCACTAATTAACTCACCAAATACGACTAGAATTAGAGCTTGAATTGGCCTCTTAAACCAATTCCTGGCACGCGTCTGTAACAATTCATAGAGTAACATTATAACCCAAATTGAAATGATAATGGATCAAAAGTGATATCTCGTCGAAATGAGAGCTATATATGTAATGATTGTCTATAAATTAAGTGGTCCCAAATATATATTGCACCATACAAGGAGTGAACCTAGGACAGCAGATATTTGGTGAGATTCAACTGATAGGGAGAGTGGGCGACTGCTACAGGTAAAACTTGTTCATTGTAAATTTGTAATGTACTAATGTTTTTGACTAATGAGTTTTGAGGGAGGCTGCTACAGGTGAAACTTCCTTGTTAAGGGCCATTGTAAATTTGTAATGTATCAATGTTTTCACTAATAATTTTTGAGGTTATTGTCAATGAGGTTCCAAATAATGGGTTAATGTTGTCATTTGATCTAAATAGTTCAAAAGTTGAAAATTAATTCTAAAATTTTATAAAATTATAAATTAATTCAAAATTGACGGGACAAGCTTAAATCCTAATTGAAAAGTTGCGAGCACAATCATGCATCCATTTACCATTAACATATAATGGTTCAGTCAAACTTAGAAACCAATTGCATTTTTGTTGTAACTTTTGAAATATCACCTAATGACAATTTAGAGTCACCATCTAGGAGCAAATCATCAATTACTTTAATAATTTTTACACTTCAAATGTTAATTATACAATCTATTTATTTATTATTTTTCATCAATTTTTATATTAAAAGTTTTAAACGCCATTACATAAGAAAAATACTAACGTAGAATCATTTACCATGTTTTTTAGGGAACATATGACGATGTATTTGTGAGGATTGCTAGGTAATAAAAGTAGTGAATGTGCTATCTGCACGATTATTCTCATCTTTAAAAGGACCTACTCGCCATCTCATTTTGTAAGAGAACTTTATTTTTGCACAATTTATTTTTTATACTTAAAAATGCTAATTAATATACGTTAAAGAATAATTACAAAAATATATATCTCCATCGAGACCTCTAACCAAACCTCTCGACGTATGCCTGACGCCACTAAAAGCTGTGTCTACGCTTTTTGCACAAAGTTTTAGGTAATTCAATTATCCAAAAGCTACTTTTTTCCTCCAATTTTTAATCTAAAAATCAATTTAAATTGAGAAAAAATGTTTAAAAAAAATCCCCACTCACCTCCCTCTTATAACGAATCAACCCGACCTCGGGAGGCAGAATCCTGGAAGGCCTCCTAACCACTAGATCATTCGATATTCTCAAAAGCATTTGACAAGCAAAAGAGACGCAATACTACGAAAAAAGAAAAAATTGTAAAAGCGAGTTAAGGAGCAAAAAATCTCATCTTCTATCCTATTAGGTTAAGTGTACATAATATATACTTTGTCTAAGCTATGCAACGTGGTATATCGAACAAGCCCATCCGTCTAATAAAACTTAATATTAAACATGAAGGAATTACTAGTATCAAGGGTCCTAAATTTTGAAGACATATTAGCACGCTAACATGGAAATATCTTGATCAACACTCATCGCATTATTAAAGATGAAAGAAAAAGATTCCATTTTTTAGAGGGAATTGCAGATATAATTTCAGAAAGTGGTGATTATTACATTTTAATTTTCAATAATAGCAACAATATTGTTTGATTCCCGAAATTACTTTTTTTGTTTCGCTTTGATCTCCGACCTAAGGACCAAAAAAGTCTAACACTCTTGGGCTTAAATTATTTAATAAACTCTTGGGATACTTTTTTTATTATATTTTGGACCCAAACTTAAGTAAATTTAACATTTTCCCCACCCCTTCCCCTTTTCCCTATCCGATGGTTCCATTCCCCTCCCCCTCCCCGTAGCCACCACCACCACTATCTTTAAACATGCTTTGGAGAAGACGAAAGAGAATCCCCAAAAGGAAGACTATTGATTTGACTAAAAGTTTCAATTTTGACCTTCATTTTAATGGTTCCATAAGAGCATCAATGATTTGTCTTGATTTCCCATAATAAATTCTAATGTTGACCACAACTTCAGAAGAATGATGTTTTGTCTACATCTCCAACAAAAATTTCTAATTTTGACCTTAATTTCAATGGTTCCGTGAAGAAAATAATTGATTTGTCTAGATTTCTACCTAAAGGTTCCAATTTTGCCCACATATGGGAGTGGGTCACTGATTTCGACTGGAGAGGAATGGCCATTGTTATACACACACCCAAATAACAAGCTTAATGATACGAAACGACTATTTTCTCATTCCCCTATTCAAGTAGAAACGTATAATTAGCAGCTTATTAAGCAGAAATCGGCTATTTCATTAAAAAACACTATTTCTGTGGCTACACAGAGTGGTTGTCTATGGAATGGTGACTTAATAACCATGAAGACGATGTTGTTGTTCACAAAGGAAAACATGTATGAAAAGTCAAGATCTAAGTGACCAAACGCAACAAAGATAATTAGGATATCAAATAATATCAAGTTTCTATTATCGTGCATCAAAACACAAAGTAAATTTCACTTTAAATCATATCGACAATTATCTTCCATTTTCCACAAGACTTTTGGAAGGCTTCTTAAATGGAATCAGCAGCGTTACGGCAAATATTTAGAAGGAATTCAGAAATTGACAAACTATAGATATGACAACTTTGAAGGCTTTTAATCGTCAATTTGGTTTTATGATAGAATTCTAAACTTTTAATGCGATATTACAATTTATGTCCTCTATTTTATCTATCCGATCATCAAAATATTGATATTGAAAAGAAACACTTTTTATATTAACTATGTCAAAACATATGAATAATGAAACTTTTAAATTCTTATAAATTGGTAATTGGTTCAAATGGGATTACCGCAGCCAAGTAATTAGACCACTTGCACTAGAGTTCTTAAAACACTCCTTATTGTTTATATAGAACAGGATAATTGAAAAAAAAGCAAAAAATGCCTATTTTCAACTTTCCTATTGTATTAATATTTCGAAAAAAAAAAATTCTCACCAAAGGCCACCAACCCTATTCTTCCACCCTCCTCAAATGTACTTTTATAAAATACTAATTTCCCTTTTCAATTTTTTTATCTTCTCTTCATCAATGTATTATTAGTTTTTACTTTTTAATAATGAGGAATGTAAAATAGAGAATTTAGTTTTGTGTGAAATTCAAAAGTTGATGATTCAATTTAATCAAGAAATTGATTTTAGAAAAAAATTATTATGAAGTTCACAAGGTGTTGCTTTTAGGTTATGACATAACACGGCGTCCGAGTTAAAATTAAGTTATTTATTTCGAGCTTAATCATGAAGAACGATCCCAATAAATGTGGTCAACTTCTCTCCCAGCTAGTAGTAGTAATGATCCTAGATACTGCAGACAATCGCTATAAGGCGCATTTAACCATAATTCTTAACCTACAATGATATAATTCTAACTGCTTGTCCATTTTGGGGTCAAAAAGAGCACTTGAAGAGTTTTGTGTGTTGTAAGTCAGAAAAGTCGCATACCTATCCCCTCAGCACATTACCCATTTCATTCGGGCCTTAACACTAATATTAATTATTTTAAGATAATTAATATAATATTATTTTGAAATATTTTAATATATTAATTTTGGAGTAAAATTAATATATTTTATTATAAGTTTATTATCCTCTATATTTATTATGAAACCTATATAAAATATATTAATTTGCCTCAACCTGGCCGCTTGCATTTTAAAATCTTCCTTAAACCATCACTTCAATGTTTAGATCATTACTTCAGCTGACTGAACCCACACCGCACGAAGAGGTTAAAGTTGTTGGCATTTAAGACTCGCATGAAGGTTGGGGCGCCTCATTTACCACTCTCTACCCTTTACCAATAGCCTATGTCCTGGGCAATTGATTTAGAAAGTAGAATTATGTCCACAAGCATACATCTCACGACATCGCGCCACCATTTATGGGCCTCCCGCGCACGGCTATGCGTTCGACTGCAAGAGTTAGCAATTGTTGCCAATCCGCGGCCGCGCTGCCGCGTATACTCCGGCTACGCTGGCGCCACAGGTGGTTACGAATTGCCCTGGCGACATTCGATAACTCCCCATTATCACATTGACTAATAAGGCGGCCATGAGTCAGATCAACATAAAAGTAGAATTTATTGTTAATTGCTAATGCTAATTAATTATTAATGTTTAATACGTGTGTGTTTCTGACCAAGATAAATGGAATAATTTAGAAAGGAAATACATTTAATAGCCGTAATTATGTGTGTAATTAATTACAAGTTGTATGATGGTACTATCATTGTGTCACGCGTATCATAATTCATGGAGGATCGGACAGGTAGAAACAATAATATGAATCCAGTGCATATATTTCCTATAGTCTTCGGCCGAAATTCTACAGTTGAGCAACTGACATGACTCTAGGTATGTATGCAGGACTAGCAGACTAGTTGTAGATGGCAACATATTAACGAATAATAATGCATCAATGTGCCACATGCTCATCAGCTTATGATTATGTATATCAATTTATACATAATTTTTTGTATATTGTCAAAATTAAAAATATATGTATATATTAATAAATTTGTTCAAAATATCAAAATATAACATCGAATTATGTAAAATATAAAAATATGCCATCAAATTTGTATAAATGTATAAAATTAACCCCTTTATATATAGAAATATACATATAAAACTCTATACATGACCGTATCTTTTTACTTATTTAAATAGTAATTTTAACATCCAATAAATTATCCAATTTTAAATTTTGATTGTTGATTTTATAAATTTTGAAATCGAGTACTTCTATATATGATGTATATAATAATATTTGGTAAAAGTATAACAAATGCTAGTATTTTAATATGTTTATTATTGATATAATAATTTTATTTTAAATCAAAGTTATATATGACAAAGTGAGACTATAATGGCATTTTTAATTTTGAAATAAATTTATGAACAGTGATACTTGTCATTATTATCTTAAGCATGTATATCAAATAATAATATCACACAAATCATCATAGACGATCCAAAGTCCGCATAATCTACACTTCAAATATTTGAAAATATACTTCCTTGCCTCATTGTTATTTTATTTACAAGTCAAATTTTGATTATTTATACTTTCAATTATATTACGAAAGAACATAACTTCAAAATTGCTAATATATATGAAAGTTTCGCATTCAGTTGAAATTGTTCACAATTGACAGGCACGCCACTAAACTATGTTTTAATTTTTATGTGATTTCTGAATTATTTTAAGTTTCTGTGTACCCCTTTATATCATAATCGGACAGTCCCTGTATTATTTTAATTTTTTAGACTTTCACTATAATATAATGAAATGACTATATTACCCTTAAAATATGCATTTAAATATGTCACAGTAAAATAAATATTTTATCCCTAACACTAAAATATATGAACTAAAATATAGGGACTAAAAAACCGGAGCTGAGATGGGAAGCATGATGGTTTTAAAAGTTTCCTTCTCCAAGTTAAATGATAATATCTCAAGATTACCACACCCCGGGCTTCTTCGTCTACCCAAAAACACGAAAGCCCCATCAACAAATACAGATTGACAGCCTTTGCTACGAATACACGGATGTCTTACTAAATGCAGAAATTGACTGAGGTTGCAACTGTGAACCAGAAATAAATCCACCACCAATTTCGGTACCCCCACAATATTCAAGAATTGACATAGCAGTACCCAATGTTAATTGCAGTCTCCATCTTATCCCCTGTTAACACCCAAATCTTAATTCCAGCATTTTGCAGCTTGTCAATGCACTCCGGAACCTTTGACACCATAGGAATGCCGAATACCAGATGAGAAATAGGGTGTGGGGATGTAAGGTTGGGGTGGAGGAAGTAGGGTGAGGCAGTAGGGGTGAGGGTTATGTATGCTGCTAACTGCTAAACTAGCCGTAGATTTTAATTTCTATATTTTAACGTTGTAGATAAAATATTTATTTTACTCTAACATAATCATTTCAATGCCAGTATTTTAAATGATAATATACTATTTTACTATATCAGAATGAAAAATTAGGGAGGTCGGGTACCTAGAAAATTAAATAAGATGCGTCGCCCGATTATAAGCATGTAAGTATGCTCTGAAAATTAAAAATACTACGTATCACATAAATTGGGATCATACTACTTGCCCTCATCCAATAAGCCATTATTTTAAGGCTATTATCTTTTTGGTCCCTATACTATCGCATACTTTTCTAGTTGGTCCTTATACTATCCGTTCTTTTTGGTCATGGTCTCTGGGTCCATATACTATCGGGTTTCTGTTCAAAATGACTATTTTGCTCTAACACTAAACTAAACTATAGGGGGACATTTTACATAATTAAAATAAAATTCCACCCTATCCCCTCTTCCCCACCCCCTACGCCCCCCTACCCCACCCCACTCCGCACCACTGAAATTAAGCCACGCCCCACCCTCCCTCCTAATTCTCACCACCAACCCTCACCTCCAACCCCTACCTCACAACCAATTACTACTCAATCAACAACAATCAATGACATCCCGGACGCGCTTCCTTTTCGAACATCATCTCGCATCTCCTCCGTCTCCTTAGTCACGGAATGTCACTCTTCGAACGCGCCACTCCGAACTCCACCTCACCCTTCCGGGGCAACATCAAAGTTCCTTCATCCTCCCCACATGTTTCACTTCAAAGTAACACATCTGTATCTCTCCTCTCCCCTTATAATTGGGAGAAAATTAGGAATTGAAATGAGAAATGGAGCAAGAACTTCCAAATACACCCGAGACGCTTCCTATTAAAAAAAAAAAAAGAAATTAATATTTATATGCAAAAAAATGAAGAATTTTTCTGGAATTCCTCCATCGCAATTCTTTTTTTGGAAAATTTAAAAGTTGTTGATTGTTATAGTAAGCAATGTGCAGGGGTTGGTGGCTTCTATAGAAATGTGCTCAAAGTGACTTCTATAGTAAGCAATGCTGGTTATTATTAATGGAAATTGTGTAGCTCAATTTATTTTGATCTTAACATTTATTAGGTTTTGACTTAGGAAAAAAGCGCTGAGGGTTTGGGTTTAAATGGCAAGGGTTATAGGTTTTGGGTTTTTGATGATGGATTCGCTGTGGGAGTGGGTCAGGCTATGAGGTAAAGTGGGTAAAAGGGAGATATGGCAGTAGACAAGTTGTGTTAATAAAAACGCTTTTATTTTTAATTATATAAAACGTCCCTCATATACTTTAGTTTGTGCTGCTAGATAAAATACTATTTCACATGTAACTGATAAGATAAAGTACCGCAACTACGACCGAAATAACGATAAGAGGTGATCAACCAAAAGTTATGCGATAATATACGAAAAAAAGATAATTAACCTTATTTTAATGATAAAAATTGGTTATCAATGGAACTATTCATCAGTTGGCAACAAAAATCCCATTTATTCATTTACTCTGACGAAACTCAACTTAATTGACACAAAATGCAAAAGGATTAGTTTACCAATCCTAGAAGCTAAACAAAATCCACCTAATCCTATGTGATCACTTCTCCCATCTTACTTTTGGGTTGTGGAATAAATTGTAGGCTCTTTTAGCTCCATTATCGTCCATAGCTTATTAGCATGAGATTCTAGATATATTATTATTCCCTTCAACATATACGGAGTATATATAAGATTTGAATTTTTTTCAAAAAGCAAAATTGTAATCCATTTAATTTAGTAATTATCAAGCAGATGCCGTGATTTGATTTGTATTGTATTCCGAGAGACCGAGACGTTTATTGTTCATCATATATGCTTTCCTTGTCGTTGATTTTTTCCATTTACATTTGTGTGTATATAGGAACTTCCTTCTCTTATTTTTCTTTGAAAATGCAGCTTATTTTCTCCATTCAAATCAGAAAACCGAGGGAGTTGAATAATTGTTGTTACTATTTCCTCAATTGGTATGGTTTTCAATTATCTCATTGGCTTTAGATTAAGGTTTCGTTTTTTATGAGCCAACAAATTAAACATTCATTGAACCGTTGTGTTATGAAAGTCTTGGCTATGTCTAGAAACACAAAATCGCTACATTACCGTAAATTGCTACAATACTACTTGAAGAATCAAATTTTTGGCTATAAAATAATCTCACTGCTTATTTTTTGTATCAGAATTGTAAAGAAAGAATAATTCTATTTCTCTCTTCCAAGATATTACATCAATAATATAATAATACATCGTGATTTGGCCTCATGCCCTTATTTATTACCCGGTTTTTATAACACAATGTAAGATGTTTAAGTTACTTTATATATATTGTTGACTTTGAATTTAATTAGTAAGCATAGGAGAGAGACGCGCAAAAAGGAAATAAACGAGGGAAAGTTGATGTGGTATACTCATAATCAAGCCACTGCTGAGTAATCTGCCTCTTGCTAATCGCTTCATCGCTCGTAATTCGCTTTCAAATTTCACTAAAATCGAAATTAACGTGAATTTAATCGAAAAAGTGTTGGGTATAAATTAAGAATATATTACAAAAATAATATTCAATTAATCATTCATTTGAATTTTACTAAAATCCCGATATACCACTTCTTTAAATCAACTGTTGCATATCATTTATACAATAATCTTGATAACTACTTGAATAAAGAACCTCTTTAATTAATTTCTGTTATCATGTACTTAATTTTGGAAATTGTAAAGATATGGATCAAAAAATCTAATTCTGATTATTTGTGCAAACTATTTAAATACTACGTAATATTTAGTCTTGGAAAAAATTTCTTCAATTGGAGTTCGTCGTTCTGAAGAAGAAAGTTATTAGACGTGTTAAGTCTTTGTATAAGCAAGCTTAAACGATCATCAAAATTGTTTTGCAAGTGACTCAAATTAATTAGTGTGATAATTGTGTCTATATGAAGAGTACAAAAGATGGATATGATATTATGTCTTTATGCAAATGAAATGTTCATTGTCCGTAGAAATGCCAAAAAATTGTTAGATTTTTAATTTTACAGGAAAGATAATGACTATGTGATGTTATATTAAGTGTAAAATCAACACTATTTTGACGATAACAAATAAGTTTAATAAAGATGATTAAGAAATGTTAAAGACATCAATAGTCAATAGACAGGATTCTGGATTCACAAGAAATAAATGGAGTGCATACCTCAATTTGTGTATTCTCGAATAATTGGAAGTCTATATACCTATGGAGTTGAACTTATATTGGCATGCATATGTATACTATAGAATTAAGTTTACTCTAGGTGGTATCAAAGTCATGTTTTTATAAGGATCCGGAGAGTAACAAGTTATCCGATAAACTTGCACATAAAAAATATTTTATACAACTACAGACATATGAGGTTATTTTACGTATCATATAACACGCATCACAGAATGTGAACTTACACAAACTATTATGTATGTGTTTAATCCTTCGGAAGGTTATCTATTGATGAGTATCTTTTTTTCGAGGTCTCTTAGAGGGGGAGAATGTCTCAGACTGCTCCTCTGATTCACCCAACGGCTCTCGGTTTGTGTCACGTGTCACTCTCGATCACGTGACGGCTCACATCTCCTGGCCCCTGACCGACTCCCTTCCGCTTGGGTCTCGTATCTTGAGATAAAAGACCCCTGAGGTGGTTGTCAGAATGCCTCACTCTCGCCCGAACGGTTATTCCACGTCATGAGGCTATTCGGCTCCACTATATTCGTGACGAAACCCTGAAATGGTTGTAGATTTGCACTAATGCATCGAAATCGATCGTAATCACTGATATTTAAGCTATTTCTGTTGGCAGAATATTCAATTAATATAGTAATTCAGATTTTCCTTACTTCCAAATAATGGTTTAGCATGAATATTTATAATTGAGAGCACTAACGTGACAAAAAATATAAAACACTAACGTGAATTTCCAAACGTACCCTTATATCCTTTTCTTTAATCGGTGACTTCAATTTTATAGTTTCTGCTTGAACAATCAAGAAAAGGGTAAAATCGCTTTTTAGAAGTGTTTTTTTTTTTTTTGTGAAAACTGGAAAATTGAATGGCTTCAAGTGTAGTGTTGGTAATTGTGTTTGTGTTTGATCTGATTGCTTTTGGACTTGCTATTGCTGCTGAGCAGCGGAGGTCTACTGTAAGCACTAAACTAGAAAATTATGCTCAAGATTTTATTCATTTTATATATTAAATTTGTGTTTTTCTATGAATTTAAGTTGTTCATGGTTCTTTTCTTTCTGGGTTTTGATTAAAATTCAATTTTGATATAGATATATTCATTATATTATGCTTGTGACTTGCTTGGCTGTTTTGGTGGTGCATGTATCTGCATATGTAAAGATATGAAATTGTTAGATAATTATAAATTTGCATAGCAACTAGTTGAGGGAATTATATTATTATGTGAGCAGTCCCCCCTAATTTTTTCGAAAAGTTTAATTTTATTAAACATTTTTCCTATAAGTATGGTATCATGTAATACCCCTTATATAAAAATCCTGTTCCGCCACTGGATCCTAGCTTATTTCAGTTCTTCCTGGCCTTTGCGTTTTGATTGTTCTTACTCATGCTTAGTTCATTAATCTTTAGGGAGGGACGGAAGGGGGTGTTATTAATGAAGGAAGGGCTTTAACTGGGAATGAATGCTATTTGGGGAAAAATTATGAGTTAAGCATAGTTTTCTCCACAAGGGTGACTGTATATACTATACTGTATAATACTTGAATATATTTTGTATCAGAGCAAGTAAACAGTGTCACTAATTCCGGAATATGAATTACCGCACGTTTCTAATCACAGCCCTGAACCTCGATTAATATTTTTGACTTAATTGGTGAGGCAATTGAAGTCCTCTTTTGTTTGATGTCACTGTTGTTGTTCTCATGGAGAAAGCAAGAATTTGCAATTTGCAGTGGAAGGGTAGTTTTATACATAATACATCAGAAGTTTACTGACTAATTATTTGATTCATCAATCGTATTCAATTTAAGATTGAGAAAAATAAGATTTCAATACGATAAGTTGTCTAACCGGTTAACTGTGCACTTTATCTATCTTGTAAGTTGTCTATATCTTGTTTTTTCCGAGGATCTAACCATATCGCCAAATTTGGGTAAGTTTTTATAGTTCAAAAGAAACAACTAAATCGGCTTGTGTGTGGGAGATGTCAGATCTTGCCAACCCAGGACTGGTTTTGTACAGAGCATGTTGGGTCATTGAATCTGGATTACATGGATCAGTATTTAGTTTTTTAGCTTTTAAGAGAAGTTAAGTCTTTTTCTGTTACATGGAAAATGTATTCGCCTATGTGCCATAGCTAAGTCCGGAGCATAAGATCCTCTTTCCCGAAACTTGTCTAAGGTGTGTAACTAAGAACTTTACTCAGTGACTTCGTGCTTTACCTTTTCAGTTCGACTGACATAGATTTATTACATTTTTGTAATATTCAACTTTCTTCATTGTTACCAAACTGAACAAGTTTGATTAGTTTATCTCCTGTAGTCTTGTTATAACTAAATTCACTTTGTTCGTGACTTCCATTTCATGCAGGCTACACAAGCAAAAGATCAAAGCACTAACTATTGTGTCTATGACTCGGACATTGCAACTGGGCTAGGTATAGGGGCTCTGCTCTTTCTTTTAGCTAGTCAACTTCTCGTAATGGGAGTTAGTCGATGCTTATGCTGTGGGAGAGCACTGCGACCTGGTCGTTCCAGGGCTTGGGCAATTGTCCTATTCATCACCTGTTGGTATGTTCCTTGTCAGTTTAGGGGTACATTTATTTTGCATGGTTCCCAGTATCGATAATATTCTGATAGAGTAGATGTTATCTCCAACCATTTCAGGGTTACATTCATTATTGCTGAAATATGCTTGGTGGCTGGATCAGCGAGAAATGCTTACCATACCAAATACGGATCTCTTGTGACCCAGAATCCTCCCTCGTGTGCGACCTTGAGAAAGGGAGTCTTTGGAGCTGGTGCTGCATTTATCGTTTTGACTGGCATAGTATCTGAACTTTATTATGTCAGCTATTCAAAGGCTGATGATAAATCTCTCCCAACGAGCAGGGATGCTGGCATTGGGATGGGAACCTACTAGTGAATGAATAGAACTATCTCCCCATGGTGGTGTCTAATGTTGTGTCTATGTAGCTGTTGTGCAGCTTCTTCATTAAATACATAACAATTGTAGCAGCTAACGTAGATGACTGATAACTGATTGAATATCATGAAGAGCTCATAGTTAATGTTCCATCTCAAAACTAAGTGGCTAGACAATAATTGTGGTGTGACAATGTTTTCATGTATACTGTGACACCATAATATCTTGGTTCAGTTTAGCACTGCAATCTTATGATAAAACCTCGGTTTGGTTAGTAGGCTACTTAAATACGTCGTCACTTGTGTCGGTCTTTTTTCTGAACCTCTTGAAACTTGATGTGCTAATGGTAATATGTGTTGGTTTGTAATATGTGCATATCATCATATCAAGTTAGCCAAATGTCCAGTGTCCTTCAATGTTTCTTACAGGACAACAAGAAGTGAGACAGGAGAGAGGCATACAGAAAGAACTAGTAGTATATGATAAACACAAAGCTGATACAAAAAACACAGCTTCTAACATGATTGTGATGAACAATTATATTGAGTACATACATCACATCAACAAGCCCCTCCAGCCTGAGCGGGGTGGTGGTGTGAGGGTCGGATAGTATGCAGTGAGACTGCTTCCAAATTAACCCAAGAAATATATATATGAGTATTTGGCTGTATTGCTTTGCGTAAGAGCATAAAAGTTACTTTTGATCTGCATATAATCGAACAGACCTATATTCGACTGAATCCCCCTTCAAAAAGCAGCAGTGATTCATCAAACATTTAGCATAATTACTTGATGAACGATAAATATCTCAAACTTCTTCAGTATTAGAAGGTGATCTCTGTTTCATCCAGTGGAATATCAAGATCAGCTGAAATCAACGGATTGATTTCATTCCAATCCCAGCAGAGATTTGACATATCCATAACCCCGCTCGTAGTTGGATTTGGCCATGGTTGAGATAAAATGTGGCCATAAGTATCTGAGCATTGATCATCAAATGCACCAGTATCTGAGTAACAAATTTGAGAACTTTGATGATCAGTAGATTTTAATGGAGTTTCACTAGAAACGACTCCATTTTTATCATCACTAGTATTCACAATGTTGTCCAAAAGGGGATCAGAAACCACTCCAGTTTCATCCTTAACAGCACTACAGTCCTGAGTGATGACACATGAACTATTAGTAAATATTGCAGACTTTGATAGCTTCTTCTTTCGCTTGTTTTTTCGAATATTACCAAGAGGGACATTTCGGATAATGCCCCCTTTAGTCCAGTGCCTTTTGCAACCTTTACAGAAATGCCTTGGTTGAGATTTGTTGTAGTTGTTGTAGTAACAGAACTTTGTGTTTGTTGATCTACATCTTGGACACTCTAAATGCTCTGATTTTTCCTGAGTTTCATTTGAAAGTGTAGATTCCATCACCAAATCAGTAGCATGACAATCTTTGGAGAAAAAATATTGGTGTATGAAGATTTGGCCTCTTGATCTTGATCCAAGAAAATAAATGGACAAAATTTGAAAGGTTTAAGAAGGTATAGGAAAGGGAGAAAGCTGAGAATGATGTATGAACTAGTAAGATGGAGAGTATATGATATATTATATGATTGGATTTGGTAATCTAATTCTATGGTCCAAGAATGTTTAATTGATTAATTATTCATGTGGGGTGTAAACTTTCTTGATTTCACTTATTATGGAAAATCATGTCAATCTGGTTGCCTTCTCACATCACACAGTCTTATTTTATAGGGAAATTGTTAGGGGTAGAGATGGAAATGGTGAATAATGTTTGGTATTTGTTAATCACGTATGAGATTCCATCTTAAATTCAAGTTGAAAAAGATAGAACAAAAGCTTTCCATGATCATAAAACCCTCAGTCAATTGCCTACTTAATGGGTGAATGATAATGATGATACCTCTAAAATTAATTAGTAAGAAAAAAGTAGTTCATGGTCACTAAATCATACTATATATATACTTTTATATATTAATTTTCCTTCAATAATATTTTGATGGATTTGCTTCACCTCTAACTTGATGGTGATAATGGAAATCAATTTTATATAAGGGAGGCAGATGGTAACTGTTATATAAATGAAAAAAATATATAAAAATTTAGGAGTACGAACAACTTAATTTTTGAATAAATAAATTATAAAATATTATTTTTATATGGTAAAAATATAATTTTTAAAATTTTAGAGGACAAGTCCCTAATTCCTCACTGGATGGTGGATGGAAGTTGAGTATTGTTGGATCGTTGATAGTGCGTTCTATGTAGGCTTGATGTGAACTATGCATTCATGCACGGCTTCATTTTGCCAAAGATTATTTCCACCTCTGAATTTGTCCCTTATGTTATCTCTTCCTTCAATGGAACTAGGGGTCAAGAATAATCGTCAACTATATTTAATTTCTTAGGCCTTACTAAAAAACGATGCAAAAAAATTGTCTAGTTTTTTAGTTGACTACTTCCTAGAGTTTTATTAAAATGGCCTAATAACTTTTTATTTTGTCACACTTCTAAAGTTTGCCCGCCCTCAACAAATTTGAACTCCTTATAATAATTCTACATAGTTTTGTAGAAAACAACGATTTCACATTAATGTATGTTTGAAATGTTACAAAATTTCTATTTTTGTCAAAGTATTGATTAGTTTATTCGGAGTATTGATTGATCAAATAAATATTAAGGTAGATTATTCAAATAAAATGGTGAATGGTGATGTATAATTTACTCGGTATTTTTTTTTGTAAATCTCCCTTATTTCACCAAATTATATTTCAACTTACTATTAATTTCATTTCTTTCACGTTTCAATTGTGGCCTTCAAAGGCAATTATGGTGGCATTTGTGTGCCAAAATGTACCAAGCACGTACGTTTGTAATATGACGCCATGTTCTGAATTTCGTATCACAATCCTTCAAAGTTTTAAGCTTACATGCGTCGGATGTTTATAAATTATTAAATGGTTCTACTCTTTTAGTAGAGTCAACCTCCATTAGAGCATCTCATAAGTTATAACTGACTTACTATAATATTGTGACATTATTCAATTCTAGTATATGGTGTGATTGGTTGCTAAGTTAAAATACATATGCCCAAACATATAAATTTGTATCGTCTTCTTGATATCAGAAAATTCAGTGATTAGAAATGTCTTCTACAGTTTGAGACTTCCCAGGGCCGGTTTAAGTTGTCATAATATTTATTGGCGGGGCAGACGACGTACTGGCTAAAAGGGTAATCTAATAATTCAACATACAATCAATCAAGTTATTAATAAGATCCAGTGAGAAAGAGTCGACCCTAGGCCTCTTGCGTTAATCAGTTGCATAATTAGTCGTCATTAAAGTGTGTTAGTTGGCGTGGTTCGCGATCTGATGCAGTATGGTTAGTCTCATTGGAAATGGATTAAACAGTCAAAACAGGTGCTTAGTTAATAGTAGTTGTGGCCCAATTAGTCATTAAGGAAAAGTAATTGAAAATTAGTTAAGAGTTTATAATGAACTTCCTCTCCCGTCTTTTTCCCTCATCACCTTATTTATATTTCTTGAATTCTTTGCAGATATGACCTAATCAATGCGTCGGTTCGTAGCTAGCATTTAATAAAATTCTTCAATTAGCCAGTGGTTAAGATCAGCCACAAGGTTTAGAAACAATGTCTCTTTGATTTGGTGAAAAAATTAATCTTTTTCTTAAAAAATGAATCCTACATGAGTACGTTCTATACAAGTGAAGATAGCATGTAGTAATAAAATAGCTCATATATATAGCTTTTAATAATGTCAAATTGCTATGTAAAAGGAAGCCAAATACTAGGCTTAATTTTTGAGGCATCTTTTATTTGTATATAATATAATTTCTGAAATTTCCTATCCAATTAAATTTAATGATGATGACTCATGCCAAGGTAGATAAAGATGCGGCTGATGTGGCATCATTTGCATCGCGCGGATGAGAACAAAATGTCAGTCCTAATAATATAACTTGGACCCAAGTTTAATTAAGAAAGTTCTAGAATGGTTATGAATTTATCACACTTCGACATGAAATTAATTGGCTATAAGGGCTAATAGGACTATAGAAGATCCATGATATTATTTACACACTTAATTATCTTATTCTATCAATGTAATAGAGAACTCATGAATATCGGTATTGATAGAATATTACTGTATGATTTTGCACTGTCATAAAGATAGCAACATATAAAAAGCTAAATATTTTGTTTTAATTTATTTTTAGACATAATTCACTTTATTGTTCACTTGATCACATCTAACAAATCACATTAAAGATACAATTTAAATGGGGCTGGCCAAATCATGAGTCTTAAAATTATAGCCAAATATCGATGTCTCGAAAAATTTGGTTTTGACTATTATATCCTTACTACTTTTTTATGAATATTAATTGCTGAATCTTTTGTAATAGGAAAGATGTATATTTTCTATTTAGATAAATTATTTAAATTGATAACAACTTGAATAAAATAACTATTGGAAATTAATTATGCCTAAACTAAAACAAAAAATTCATTGAATGATGTCCAATAAACATGGAAAATATATTAAACAATTTTCATCGTAGCTTTCTTAAGAAACTTCTATGACAATAGCTTTCATAAATACCATTATTAGAAGTCAAACATTAGTCTTACCTTAACTTTCGTGAAAATAGAGATATGAGCGATGAAGATCAATTTAAAGTGACCACTCGAAGAAAATTATGTGATGAACAAGATGAACAAAAAATATTTGATACTACTAGTATGTTCACGACAAATATCATGTTTGATTCTCATGATGCCGTTGTTGATTGGTGTGTGAATAAGGGCTTGGAAAATAAAGTTTTTGTAGTCAGGTTTACTACTCATGTGTTAGACAAATATAAACCAAAGAGGCATATTGTTGTTGCTTGTGAGTGCGGAAAACCAAGGATAAATTCTTGATCGTTGGAAAAGGAAGACCCAGAATGAGCGAAATACGTGAAATAGCTAGCTTGGGTTGGGAATATCCCCAGTAGGAGATTATAGATTGGAACTTCAAAGTTGTCAAAGGCATTCATAATCATAGTCCTCACATGCATACGGGCATTCTGCTTTAGCATCTGAGTTACCCTGAAAAACATGTAGACGCTACAAAAAGATTGACAAAGGCCGGAGCAAGACCGAGGCAAATTATTGCTTCAATTAAAGATGATGATCCCTCTAACTTGTCAAAGATGAAGACAATTTATAATATTCGCCCAATTTGAAGCGCCTGAGATGATGGAGGATCGTTGATGTTATAACTGGTAAAATTAGGAATCACCCCAGTTGCGTCACGAGCTCCTTGAAAAGTGTAACTAATGTGGTTAGTGGCGCGTATTATTTGTTCATCAGTTCGCTTAAGTTGTTGCATGTTTTCCTTACATTCTTATAATGAATTCAACATAATACAAATCGGTATAAGATTCCATTATTTGAAATTGTTGTATTACATACCCAGAATAATTTTGTTCGCGACATACTTTCTTAAGCTCGGAGCTTGAGGAGAAATTTACACATGGGTGTGAATATGTTGAGAAATATATGATAAAACGATTACCTCTTGTTATTCTCCTGTGATCGAGAGATGGCCTTGATTAATGCGGTCGATATAATATTTCCATCCACTGCATATGTTGTGTAGATGGCATATAGAAAGGATAATAGAGGCGATGGTTTAAAACTCAAAATAAGGATCTTGCGACATCCTTTAAATTTAGTGGGAAGCATCTTTTAAATTCTCAAAGTGCGACTTCGAAAGTCTTAGAGATTGGTCCCGGTGAAATATAAATTTTTGCCTCAATTGTTTGAAATATGTGGAGGATACATGGCTAACCGTTACTACTCGAAGATTGTTTCGGCGTGAATAGGCGATCACTTATACAACGAAACGGTATACATGAATCACAATTTACGCTTAACGCCATAAAGTATTACGAGGGATATAGATAGATTTTAAGTAGATGTATAAGTCTTGTTCTCCATTTTGTTTACATAGTATAAGTGGTGGGGAAATAAGCGTATTAAATAATATTGGTTGGTTGTTCAGATAACAATGTTATTAATATTTTGATAAATACTTGAGTGGAAAGTGAGCATGCGACAAGCGAGTAATATTGGAACAACATGTGGTAACTTATGACTATCTTGGAGAGGATGCTGATTTGTGTTAAGTTCTTGGGTCATTGAGATTAAATCAAAATTTGAACAATCCGTTGTCGATTTCCCAAGTATCGCGTTGATTGATTATTTCATAAGTTAAAGGTAAGAGGATTTCTCACGAAAGCTTTCGATATTGTATCGTGAGTCGAAGAAAGTGCTTCTTTTAGATAACACTCCAAATTGTGTGTCACATTGAGAAAGTCTCATGATTTCCACTTGTGTACATGAAATGTTTAAATATTGGAAATTACGAAATTTCCTTCAATCATTCCGCAACTAACTTTGAGGGCTGGAACATGGAGACCAAAGTTAAAGAGGATCGTTGTTGAAGAAAGTTTGATCCATGATAAAGTTAATGAGTTATTCGACCATATTAAAAGCGAAGGTTGGAAGCCAAGAAGAGAGATTTATTAGGAGAGAGTTAAAGGGTGGTATTTCCATACATAATGTCCAGGAGTTGAATGAGCCACCCGATAAAAACCCGTCAGGGGTAGATCGAAGAAGGATTCTACTACAATAAGATCCGCCAACTGCATGGAATGTAGCCAGCATAAAAAAGTATCAAGTAGGACGGAGTGGGGGTCCAGGGTAAGCCCGCTTTAAAAGTGTGCAGTCGTGGACCACAAAATAACATTCACTGAACAAGATAAAAATACTTTTGATTCACCCGAGGGACAAGGGGAGCAGGAGTCAATAGAAACCGCAGGTGTGCCATCGAGTGTAAGAATTCCCATATTCGATCAAATAACAGATTGTATTGGACCATTTGTGTTGATTGGCATAGTGTAAGCGATACTTGAGGATACAAATCCCGATAGCTAGAGACATATATGGAATTTAGGAAGCGTGGCTGATGCGAATAGATTTGTGTGAAGAAATTAGGAGTCGACTTGAATTGTATAGACAAGCATGTGTTTTGGACATTCCAGATAATGTTCAACATTTACTTGAAAGTCAATACAATATTTTAAAAAGGGTGAAGATGTATAACTAGAAATGGATGAGTGGAGGTGCGGCCAGATACTATTGTTGCTTTACTTATATGATACGCACCAGTATTTTTATTCACTGATAACTCACTCTTTTCTTTCATTATTAGCGTTCTTGAAACCTGCCGATTCCGGTTAGTAGGTGAAGATCTGAAAGTGCCATCGGATACTTACATGATCTTAAATACATTTATATATGGGTCGCAGCTTTTTTTGTTTATTGACACCTTTTTTGAAACAAATATATTTATTTTATTTAGATGTAGTTCATTTGTATTTGTAACAGAATGAAGATAGCTTTGGATGCCTAAACTCCACCCGATCATCGATTGTGGTCTATTTCGTGAGCACTAATGTAGCTTCATTCGCCAATACCATTATCCTTCGAGACTTGTCCGTACCAAAGTTTCACCTCGCGTGCCATCACAAATGTTATTTTGGATGAGATAGAATAATATTCTTAGTATAATGTGTAATTTTAGTTTTTTAAAGGGATTACTATCATATAAGTTCTTTAGTTTTTTAAAGCTAATATTAAATACGATTCTTTATGAAAGCTACAGGTAGCCAAGAAGTTTTTAGGAACCAATTGGATGCCCATCAATCTTACTTATTATGAGAGCTGTCTATTTAAAATCCAACTCCTTCAAACAAATTGGACTAGTTATTTGAATTGTCCCAATTTTAACCCTCTCAATGTTTCTTCTAGATGATAGTAACTACTTAGAGCTAAGTTATAGATGTTAGGTATACATCAAGCTCTCAATGCTTGATTAATGTCAATTGGAACCACATGGGGCTGATAGCATGTGTATATCCTCACTCACATGCAGTGACAAACAACCTTAGCATGCAGAAAGAGATGGCTCTCAAAGAATTGCATCTCAACAAGAACGACTTATATTATAGGAGGTTATAAACTTACCTGGAACGTCTTGATCTATTAATGTTAGATGAGTCTCGTTATTAAAACAATATTACGAGCATATATATGCAACAAATATGAGTCAAGTATGCATTGATCAATTTACCAAGCAGGGGCGGATTTAGACGAATCGAAATGGTGGTTCGAACTAAAAATTAAATTTTTTTTCAAGTATTTTATTAGATAAATCAAAAAATTATAGGGAAGAATGTTAGATTTTGATGAATATTTTATAAAACATTGAAGTATTTTAGTAGTTGTAGAAGAAATGAAATTTAGACGATGAATAATTCAATAAGCAAATGAAATCATGTAGATTGATCAATATTAAAAAGTTAGTTTTTAACCAATAGAAGGGAGCCTTAAAAAATTATAAAATTTGAAACTGCCAAGATTTGAAATATTGCCCTCTTTTTTGTCATATTTTTACTACAGAATACTAACCAACTAAGTTAACATGATTTTTAATAATTCAAATGAACATCCTTGAACATATTGGGGTCCGTCCCTGATTCGAAGCAGATGCAGAGCCATAGGAGCGTGAAAAGGAAAGATTTAATCACAAGTTACTCCAAATATGTATGGAATTTTTATGTTACTTGAACTAGCAATATCAATGTCTTTGTCAAGTAGTTGAATATTAAATATGAAGTAATATCTGGATAAGATCTCGGAAATTTCACTTGTCACAATCCAAACTGTAAACAATACGCTTCCGTTAATTTGATTGAATTAAAGTGAGATATTCGACACCGTGGATAAAAGGTCGAGATCTTTTGAATTATTTGTTGATATGAATAAATAGCTAAAAAGTCGAGGTCTTTCTAATTATTTGTTGATACAGACAAAGTCGCATGCATGATCTTCATTAAAATGCCACTAAACTCCGTATCCTGATTGTAAAAAATTGCATTCCCTCTGATATCTGCCTTTTTGTACTATTTTGATGGGAAAATGCAAACTTTCAACCACCCATCTAACCTATGTCATGTGTGCCCACTGGTAGTTGGATCACAAGAATCTGCATGTTGAGTGGTTCATTAGAACCCAGCATTATCTTCACATGAAATGATTCCTATTTACTGCAAAGCATGAAATGATTCCTATGCAATCATGGTGAAATATATATTTACTGCAAAGCACTTCACTATGACTACACAGATTCTGCTGCATCTTTCTTCAACCGGGAAATTATCATTTATATACTTTCCATGATGAATATATTTGAAAATATCAAGAATAACTCAATAATTATCTATCTGAATCACTGATGCAAAGACACTAGCAGGACATCTATGATGATCAAACCTTCCATCTAATAAAAAACAAACTGAATTGGACTAATAAATCCTCAGCTAAGTTCTAACATAATTACATAAATAAAAATCATTGGAATTTTGTTTTCTTCTCGATTTGTCGTTGTAACTTGATATTTGGATCTTTAACTATCATAGCAAGAAAGAAATAAATTACAACTTTCTCTACGCTTCACTCAAGAAATGTGACCAAATTCAGGCATTCGGCATATACAGCCAATTCTAGAAAGTATAGAGCTTTTGCTTACATTGTCTATTTCTCTTCAAGAATATAGAGTGGACAGTTTGTCCACAACCGAATTCATGAGACTATAAACATAGTATGGATACATCAAGGTGATGTATTTCTTATCTCAGCTTATCTAGCAGCAGAAGAATTGCAGAGGATGCAATAATCTGAAATAATGTGTCTGATAATGCTTCCTTCTTCAGCTTCAAGTTTCCTACTTTGCTTATTCCAAAGGTGAACGGCAAAGCTCCGAGTCTCAATCTGCTCCAGCTTTGCTCGTAACCACTTAGACCGAGCCTCGTCTCCCCCCACCCCCCCTAAAGAGACTGCCAATTCTACTCCAATAAACGGGATAAAATGCCGATGGGGGAAGAACTGTGAAATTATATCCAGGCCTTTCTTTCACCCTTGCAACAACTCTTGACACCAAGTAAGGTCCATTATGTCCCCATTTGTTTCCATCAAATGTAAGAGCAAACTCTTCAATAAACTTGTAAACTAATGGATGCCCTTTATCAAAAATCATCACAGCATTATTCAACCTGGTCCAATTTTTTGTATCTGAATCAACACTCTGAGCACCAATCACATTCCTAAGCTTAGCAAAACTCTTCAAAACTACAACATCAGTGTCTAAATAAATCCCACCAAATCTATACAACAACCCAAGCCTAACCAAATTCGACAAATTCTGGCCTAATGAAATCTCGCCATGACTTATTTCTCCATTCATTAATTTATCAACAAAACCTTGTGCAGGAGTATTCTTAAACAAATAATTATAATCAGGAGAAATTGCTATTATCTTAAACCCCTTATCAAGAAAAGGCCTAAAAACCACCATACCTTCAGCTGAATCCATTGCACCAGAAACTACAACTAAACATCCATTTGGGTGTGATTTAAACAAGCTTTCAATAGCAAATATCTCCCTCTCACTAAAATCCTCCAATGAAGATATCCAAGTCATGAAAAACCTCTTCTTACAAGCAATGCTTGACAAATTCTGATGAAAAAACTCCCTCATTTTTGCAGAAAACTGGTTTCCGACAACCTTTGACCTCTTAATTTTGCTACTATACTCGACTGAAGTGTTTGTGAACACCAAAAAGCTTCGATTTTTACGCGAAATTGTCAATTGGGTATCTGGTTTTGCAACCAAATTGTCCACTTTAACTGCATACATAACAGAAGCAACAAGATTTGCAGAAGAAGCTAAAGAAAACACCTTTTTTGATTTCCCACTAACATTTTCTTGCAAAAGATTAAGCCCCTCAAACTTCTTTGTAGCTGGAAATTTGAAATGAGCATAAAACAAACTGACATTGTTGTAAGCTAAGAAAACAAGCAAGAAAATGGAGATAAGAGCATAGAAAGACCTTTTTGTCCTTCTTATATAGTAAACTTTTAGATATAATTTACTCAATTTAGGGTGTTTTGTGTAAAATTGAATAATTTCCATTTGAGTTTCTTGTGGTTTCATAATTGAGGTATAAAGATGAAGTTGAAAGTCAAAGTTTTAATTTTTTCATGCAAAAAAATAAGGTTTTGGTTCATATGGTGGCGGCAAAATTGGGGGAAAAATAATGGCAAGTTTTGTTTATGGTTTTGAGTTTTGAAATATTTGGTTGTCAGTATTTATTTATTGTGTTGCTTTATAGAAAGTTGGTCTTGATGTTTGAGCCTGTTCAAGCTTTAGGTGAGTGGGATTAATGTGATGAGTGATGGGTAGCTATACCATACTTATTTTATTGCTATACTATGGTCTATGCTACTTCAAATCATGGAAGAGTATATCAATATTTATGTCTTCTAATGGAAAATGCAAAAGATCTAATGTTATAGATAATATGTAATCTATTCGATTTTTAATATAATTATTTATTATTTATGAATGAATTTCAATTTAATTGATATATATGTTACACCATATTTAATTATGTTTGTAGTATTTCTACCATTCATGAACTAATATCAATGGTTTCTATTAAAAAAATAAATCAATCTAATTGTCAAATGAAGAGATGAAGCCGATTTTTCTATTAAAACATGTTAGCTTCGGTTGTATCCTCCTCTCTCACCCTTCCGAATTCCGATTCACTCGACCTCCTCGTTCTCCCCAAATCTTTCGGATAAATACCACCCCTCCTTTCCTAATTACTTTTTACGTAACTAATTTTATTTTTATTGGAATCGACCTTCAATGAAATGCATATAAGCATTTCTCTTGATCGAAGACAATTGGTTGATCAACATGTACTATAGGATAGGAAGCCAATTTGAAGGAAGAATGTTTTATTGATAGGCAATAGAATATTTCTAATTCCGATTAAAAGTGATTTATTAATAAGTAAATAAGTAATTCATTTTTGTTATGAATATAACTAATAAGGAAAAATATCTTTATTGCTTGTCTAATTGTGTAGAATACAATACAATGATTCTTTTATTTATCTGACTAGAGATACAATAATAAGATAGTAGTAACTTGGTAAATAAGTAGCTGAATTTATTTCACTAAATCGGAAATTCATTCCATTTCTTGGTAAACAATACGACTTAGTTAATGAGCAAATGCATGTATATATTATTCATGCTCCTCCCCTTGAATTCAGTATTGACAAAATTTGCCTCGTTAAAACCTTACTAGGAAAAACCGTCGAGGATAAAAATCTAGTGAAGAAAAAAGTGTATTATTGTGTACATATCTGACTTGCTACAATGTTAATGCCGTTAAAGCATCGGGAAATCCCATTTTGGGACAAAAGCTTGATTAAGGAAAAGAGTCTGGCAGCGTGCTTTCACCGTAGGCGTGAGCGGCGTCGTTTAGTCGGCGTGTCTGTATACGGATAGTTTTTCGAGATGGTATTTGGGTAGGAAGTGATTTGTTGAATATATCTGTCAAGATTATCCTGAATCAATTTGTTGAAAATGCGATTTCCACACGTTCCTTTGAAGCGGCGGATCCCAGGATTGAAATTTAAATTTGGATTCTTCCAATAATTTAAAATATAAAAGAAAAATTGTATTAAAATATATGAATATTATATAAGCGAAAATAGAGTGATAGTTTAAAATTCTGTTTTAAAGTGAATATTTGCTTCTAGTTGAGGGCAATGACTCATTTTGAGATTGAAGTAGTGGTACATTGAACTTTGAATGTTTACCGTTACCGAGGTGATATCTCACTTGAAGATGGCCCATTTATTAATATATATATAAGTTAGTGTTTATACTAAAAGAAGAACTTTATTGAGGATGTATGTAAATTTCTCTTCATTCGCTTTGTTTAATTAGAGATAATTAATTTATCTTTCTGATGAAAAATGAAATTAAATTTGGATGACAATTAACCTATAAGTACTTGTGCTTATATAAAAAATTGATTCATAAGCTACAGTATCCAGTAGAAGGAGTGTCGAAATCGCATTGCAAATAGAGATATTCCGTATAAATATCGGAAGGTAATCCTCAAACGTCAACTTTATATTTTAATAAGTGAGCTTAGCATTATCACTCTGATAAAATTCTGTAAGCAAAGAAAAAAAAAGGAGAAAAGTTTTCTTAAAATGGATAGAAATAAAGGAAGAAAAATAACATCGCTACGGTTCGAACTTGGGTGTTTTGTGAAAGCTTCGGCATTTTCTGTATGGTAGCATTTACTTATTGTCTTTGGGTGGTTATGGGAACACCTTGACTACCCATAAATCTGCCTGTCTTTGAAGATCATGGGTAGGGGAAAAACCTTGAAATATATATTGTTCCATCTCATTTGACATGTCAGTCTTTTAACTGTGCAATACATGTACAATTATTATACGTAAAGATTAGCGGGGAATAGAAACTTTTCGTATAAATTAATATGGATTTCTTGGATGTATCTCCCCAACGAATACATTCACGACTTTCTTCTTACATTTCAAAATTTATACGTAGTTTATCGTTTGACCAACTTTAGTTAAATAGTCATTTGAAATGGCAAATTGTAGAATGAAAAAGCTTAGTGAGATAAAATATTATACTCTCTTTAAATATCTTGATTAATTATGCATTAAAAAGCGCTACAGAAAAATACGGATTAGATAAAATATTATTCATGATATATTCACGTACCTCTTCTAGAGGTGATATTCTCCTAGACCATCTTGATCTCATATCTTGATGAAGACTATTTCATTCAGCCGGTTCTTGAGATCTTCGCTCTATTTTAGTGTTCTGTTGTATAAGACTCGTTCTTTATCTTGGTCGAAATTTATTTAGTAGTGAACTTTTGGTTCATATAATCACGATTCATATTTTCTCTTGAGCTTGAGTTAAATATTTATTAAATTTTTAGGATCATCTAATATAGGGATATTTGATGCAAAGATAGTCTATCTTTTTCGGTTGTATACTATTCTCCTCATGATGTTGAAAACATTGATATATCTAATAAAAATTAATTGATAAACTAATTTCAATTTTGTATTTCCAAGTGATATACTCATCATACGTACCTTTTGGGTATAATAATAATTTAAAAGTCATCATTTATGCGTAGTGCGAGAATATATGATACGCATAAGCGGAGGATAAATATGTGGTTTACGGCCAAACCAACTATATCGAGTTGTATAAATTTGGCATATCACGAACAAGTGTTACTACATAGTGTAACATTTCCCGATGATCAATTAGGGGGTATTGCGTATAATTGACGTGCCTTAATTGAAATTCTCCAAGAATTTTCTTGGGTTTTTAGTTTTTGTTCATCCTTGTTTACTAGCATAAATCGGTTCTTGATTCAACCTCTCCTGGTGTGGACCAACTAGAGATATCATACGATTGATATTCTGACAAAGGAGAAATTTGAAGGAAGTCAAATTCACGTTGTGAATTTGAAAGTATTAAATTTTAGTGAAATTTACTCATTTATATTGTAAGTACTCTGTTCATATATTGTAATTATATGGTTTTGTTTAATAATGTAGTAAGCACTTTAAGATTCCTGGAATTATGAATTTGTATTTATACACATATAGCTCTATAGTATTTTCCATCAGTAATAACACTTACATTTCTTTGTGTTATTCGATAAGAAAAATATTTCTTATCTTTTAGAATGATATGAGTTGTTGCACTATCTCCAAGACATATTTCTCAGTTTGTATCCATGTTGTTGGCAATCTTGTGGAAATGAAAATTATACATCGGTAAGTTAAAAGGAAAGATAGGTGTGCCACGAGGATTTGTTTAAAATGCAAAATCTTTCCTTGTAACCAAACTTAGACATGTATAATCCATGATACCAACTTTGATGAGAATTTATTATCCATTCAAGAAATGATAATGTTAGCTCTTTTGAGACATTCAATTAATTTTTTACACTACCTCCTTAATACTGTACTTTAGAATGATTTAATTCGTATATAGTGCTGATAGGACCTATAATAAATTATAGGTAGTGGTAATCAATAAAATTTTATCCATTTAAGCTGATCTTGTGTATTCAAGAAGGTAAGTGGGAGTTATGTATCGTTTATAGTCTTGTATGTCGATGACATACTTATCTCATTAAAACAACGTGAAGTTACTAAGCTTCGGTCATGGATTAGGTTGTCTGAAATGTTTCTCAATGAAGGACTTAGGCGGCCATGATATATACTTGGAATAAGATCCGGAGGATCGAGGCAGGAGGCTGATTGGACTTTGTCGGGGATGCTTATGTGAATAAGATGCTGCAAAGGTTCAACATGAAGTAATTCGAAGGGTAATCTCCCAGCGAGACATGGAGTTCAACTCAGTGAGCCGCAGTGTCCAGCTACTAGTCTTGAGATGAGCAGAGAATGAAGAACATACACTTATCTTGCGGCTATAGGATCCGTCATGTATGCCGTGTTGTACTAGACGTGTGTCTTATGCACTAAGTGGCGCCGGTAGATACCCGAGCTAATCCGGGGGTGAAAGCCCTTTGGTTAGTGAAGATGCATCTTGAAGTATCGAGAAGAACTAAATATATCTTGGTATATGATGGAGATGAAGAGTTAGCCGGTAACCGGGGTACACCGGCGCGGTTTTCAAACTACGGAGGCGACTATAGTTCTGATGGGTATATATTTTATCTCAGCCGGTGGAGCGAGTATCTTGGAGGAGTTCAAGCAGTCTTGTGCCGATTCTACACTTGAGAGATAAATACATCGCGGCATTCATGCTTGACTAAAGAAGCATGTTGGATAAAGAGGTTTGTGACCGGGCAGTGTGGTACCTAGTATTGAGGGACCGGTGGAGTGCTTTGTGGCAAATCTTTGGGAGGCGATAGCTCGAGCTAAGGAACCCGAGCACATCACAAATCAAGCACGTACTGAGAAAGTATCACGATTAGAGATATGCTTTAGAGGTGATGTCAAAGTATGTAAAGTAGAAGCAGTTAGCAATGCGTAGGCCCACTGCTAAACCACTAAGGTAGGCCAGCGTGATGAGCGTATGGCGAACATAGGTCTTAGGCAGATGTCGCGGTGGTGTTAGGTTAAGTGGGAATTAGGTATGTATCTATTGTGTTATGTGTGAACAAATATTTGAATATTCTTTATGTATATTTTAATATATTTGTTTGTTATGTCTATATGTTTAAATTTACATATAATATACATGTAGTGTATCCTTGATGAGTGAAAGTTAAATCCACTAGGTTAGTCACATGTTTCTAGAAAGGTAACATGAGCTGCTAATTACTCTTGAGTCACAGAAGCATGGGATAGTAAGGCCAGTGGGATCTTGCGATAGTTAGGGCAAGCGTCATATGACTAACATGGTATTTGATTGGTGATCAAGATTGATCACGTTAGCTGCGAGGACTAGATCGATACCGTGTAATTGCCATTCTACGAGTGGCTGAGGGGAAATTTGGTATGGCCGAAACAAATTCATAGAGATATGTATATCTATGTCCTATGACATTTGTTTTAGAATTTAGGTTAAAATCGATTAGGCCTGCGATATATGACTATACGTATTTATGAAGCTATGTACTTTGACTATGACTAAGCGTCACGCCTTAGCGGGGGATTATAACGGCATATGTTGGAGTCGCGCGGTGAAGATAATAGCGATAGATGTTGATATATTGGGAGAGTTTGTCGTCACCGATATCTGAGGAAGATACCGGGCCTCTCGCGCGGTTGGTACTAATTGGTTTATGGGAGGCCATAAATGCTTAGTGAGTTATTACCGAGTAAAAGAAAGTTGTGGGTGTTTCATGACCACGGTCTTATAAGTTAGCCCTACGGCCAGGGTCGGCGTGATAAAGGAATTGTATGATAATCGTCGAGGGCAAGTGGGAGTGTTGGAAATCAATGAGAATTGATTCCATTTATTAGATTCTGCGACAATTGTGTATCAATTCATTTACCCGGTTAAGGTTAAATGTGATTGTCAGGCAGTATTCAACGAAGTAATTGTATATTACTAGTGTGGAGTTCTGTGATAATTTAAGGGGTTATGGCGATTCTTTAGATCTTTACTCATTAATCGTTATAATAATAGTAATAGGTCAATTATTATTATTATACAACTTACTATTATACGAGCCTAGAAGGTCCACTTTATCTGATGGCGTTGAGTTATATTTCATGTATGAAATTAAGAGAAGCTGTATAATTGAGAAAATGTATTTCTCAATTCTGAGGATTCTACATTTTATGTAGAATATCGATTGAACAAATAGAATCAATTAAATAGTTATTTAATTGGTTCGAGAGTAATTTTAGTATTATCAATAATTTGAAGATTATTGATATTGACTCATTACTATTTAATTAAGCTAATTAAATAGTTCAACTTCATCGACAACTCATTAGTGTAGCAGACTAATAGAGTTAACAGTCGAAACTAATACTTAACGGGTTCTTAACTGCTCCGGGCTTGTTTTAACTATTACATATAAACAAACTTTAGGAGTTTTTCATGACATAACAATTAGAAAATCTTTCATCAAAAACCTAAAGTAGCCGCTCCCCCACAATAACATTCGCCCAATTGGGCCACGCGAGTTGGGCCAATCGTGGCTTGAATAATCAGTCGCTGACGATGGATCCACCCGATAGCAAAATGACTTACGTTTAACATGATAAGTAAAACAATGCAACTTCGTCCATCGGGTGAACTAACGGCGCCCTGGCCGCTGAAAATAATATCTAATCTGACGTCAAACAACGGGTTTACAACATATAATTATTATATACAACAAAATCCAAAGAAAATAAAAGTATATTTGGTCTTGGTCATGTCAGCCAAATGCTTGGTGCGTAAATTCTTTCGGTCATCCGAAACTAACCCTAGGCATAAGGCCTTCCGCCCATCGGAATAGAGTCATTATGTTAGTGAATGAAATATATGATAATCATATGTATACACAAGGACTTCGAGTTCATTCTGTCAGCTCTTATCTGTAGCAAGTATTATATATTTTCTATAAAACCACCGACATGATAAATCTTTTCTTAATGGCTTTCCAACTAACACGATAAACCCACCTGCGTCAACCACTTACTTTCATGATTACAACCAATCACGGAAATATCTAATATACAATTCTAACCTTGTGACTGTACAACTTCGATGTTCATAACTTGGGATACCCGCCCGCCCGCCCCAATCTCACACGAAAACCTCATACGCTCAATTAACTTCTGCCAGTTCACCTTAAAGTGTTACTCCCGAATCATAGTCGTACACCTATTTGTTATCGGAATATTTATAATAGGAATCTCGCGTTGTTTCGTTATCGTAATACAACTAAGCAACATATTTCTTAAATCAAGATAACCTAAGTATGAATTATCTCCCAAATTCCTCATTTAGTATATTAAACTTATTCACCTTAATGGTATCAACGTCGTGATTAGATCGTAAACATATACCCAGCGCATTTAGATAATTTTCCACCATATAAAATATATCGTCAACATCATCATAGATGAGCATAAACTTCGGTTTTATAATGTTCTTGTACCTCTTTGTTCTCATTCAAATGTTATCTCGACCGTGATCAACTCAACTTTTAACCTCAAAGAATGTACAACGGTGAATACCAACCTAGGATCCTGAGGAAATCGTGTATGAACCATGTCAGCCCAATCTTAATTCGACATCAATTATCAACGCAACCTCTAGCATTAATCAATGCGATATCCATAAGCGATAAATGAGTCGCCAAACATATAAATGAATCATAAAACATATCCACCAACGCCAAAAAGTCTAAACAACATATAATACAACCACATAGACTTCAGCCTTCACGACCCGACAACATGACTGCAACTATCAATAACCCGCTTGATATTTCAGCGACTCCATGTATAATCCAATAGTATCGGCTTCAGCAACTCAACAATAGTGTCAACTCAACAACTCAACAGAGTGTCCTTCAGCAACCCTATAACTTCAATATAAGTCGGATTTCTACAACTAATGCGCGTATAAATCAACCTCGATGCAGGAGAAACTTATGCCCGTCGACATAAGCTATCACGAATCGTAGCAGTGCAAGCGATCGCAGAATCGTTGCAAATGCAGGCAACTCACCAAATCGTGCTAGGAGCGAAGCGAATGCAGACAAATCAACTCAGGGCAACATCGACTCAACCGACAACATCAACTCATATACAACTCTTCCCTAATACGACTGTGCCATGAAACATCTATCACGACTCGTAAGACCCTTTCTGAACTTGACACAAGAAATAACAACTTTCATCAAAACACCAAAAATCATACATTGAGAACCATCTGACCCCCGAGCCAAAGCACACGATCAACTATATATAACCCTTTCACATCGTCGTATAGTGGAATAACGTTGAACATATCCTCGAGACAACCCGACAAGTACAACAACATATACTTAAACAATAGATAAGTAAAACTCCCGTGAGATTAGTACTCACGCCCAATAAATAAACCTCAGCCTTGATCTGGCGGCGGACCTTTACCCATGATCGCGCCTAAAAACGTTTGGAAATTATAATTACCACTTTCAAAGGTCTAACGTTAAAATATTAACAACTAATGTCCATTTCTAATCACCTTTAATCTCAAATCAATTCACTATCCAACTTACAAAACTAAATGACAACCGAACATTCTCTAATCACCTCAAAATCCATGACTTACACCTCAAAATAATCCTAAATAGTCAAGTACACTTATCATTTTAAGCACCATTTAGAAAAACTCTACAAAAAGTCAACAAAAGTTAACTATATTCCTCTGACATTTTCAACCCCATGTCGATAATTATCAAGCTGTTATACGATAATCTAAACATATGGCAATTCTATAACATAATAAACATCAAGCTCAGTCAACTCAAGTGCTCAAAAAGTCAACATCCTCGAAATTCGAGAAATACTCCAAAAGATTTGAACTTTCTTACCAGCGTAGAAGTATGTAGAAATCTCAGGAAAATTTTAGGATAAAAGCTTCGCTGAATGAGGAAGAAAATTGAAAAAACAAAATCGAGAAATGATGGAGCAATTTAGGTAATCCTAGAAGAAAGAGAGGAAGAAGATGATAATGATGATGATGAAAAAGGTTAAGGATAAGTATAAAAAGTCGCGTGGTCCATGTATGACAAAATATCTCGAGACTTGCTGCATGGATTCGGTTTCGGTTTAGTTTCTCGTCTGGTTTATGACACAACTCTACTTTATAAATTTTTAAACTAATACAAATAATATCATCACCATTCGATTACAACTTTAAAATCTTAAATCACCAAGAAATGTACTACTGACCGACCCGATTGATTTGTATGTCATTATTGGCTTGAAATTCTGATTTCTCATCAAAATATTCCACCGAGCAACTAGTATGCACTATTTTCATAATATTATTAGTGCGGAGTTATTACACCCCCTTGGTGAAATTCTCAGAATTTTCTTGGAGTTTTGGTTTTAGTCGTCCTTGTTTACTAGCATAAATCGGTTCTTGATTCGACCTCTCTGGTGTGGACCAACTAGAATATCATCGATTGATATTACAACAAGGAGGCGAAGGAAGTCAAATTCACGTTGTGAAGATTTGGAAGCGTCAATGGAAATTTTAGTGGAATTTACTCATTTTACTGCTTGTAAGTACTTTGTTCGTATATTGTAATTATGGTTTTGTTGAATAATGTAATGTGGCTTTAAGATTCACTTGGAATTATGGATTTGTATTTATACTCATATATCCATAGTATTTTTCTCGATAATAACACTTGTTTTCTTGTGTTATTAGATAAGAAAAATATTTCTTATCTTTTAGAATGGTATGAGTTGTTCGCCTTTTATCTCGAGCGTATTTCTCCGTTGCTCAGTGTTGTTGGTGGCGATCTTATTGGGGGTGAAAATCATACATCGAGGTAAGTTAAAAGGAAAGATAGGTGTCTTGTGAGGGCTGGTTAAATAAAATCTTTCATTAACCCGAACTAGCCTCTGGCGTAGCTATAATCGCTTGATACCAGCTTTGATTAGAATTAGGTATCCATTCAAGAGAAATATGTTGGCTCTTTGAACATTGATTAATTTTTTTACACTACCTCATATGCCTATACTTTCAGGACAATTTAATTCGTATAGTGCGTGCGGACATAATAAATTATAGGTAGTAATTAATCGATAAAATTTACATCAAATTTAAGCGAATCTGGTCTTGAGTATATAAGTCTTGGTCTCATAAGTGAACTCATCTGACCGTATTATTTTTAAAATAATAAGGGCATTGATAGAAATTCTTCGAATATTTAGAAGTCTTTAAGTTTTATGGTTGTCGATTCACAAATCGTTGATCTTTTGAACTAGTCTTACGGACTAGTTGTGATTATAATAAAACCCTTGGATATATAGCCCAAGTGTTCAAAACTAGTTGTGATTATTATAGGTGCTAAATCACATAGCATTCTCTTTGAAATATGTCGTTTAAATCAGCCTCTGAACCCTTCAACATGGATATACTTAAGGCATCGCGGGCTTAAATACATGGTTTTAAACGGTGAAAAAAGAGATGGCCGGCAGACATCGCGCATGGCACCACCCCGACCGTTGGTGTTGAAACTCGTGATCAAGCGAGTCGGAAGAATGATTGAGGCGTCCATGAATGGACTAGAAATCATCCGATTTCTATACGTTTTTTTTTCGTATTATATATCCTAATTCAAAATGGTTACAATACTATTATAATAACTCAAGAGTGAAAATAAATTCGGAGTATATGAAGTATATGATAGTTGCAGTATGAATTATAACCAATTCTATTGTATGTTAACGAATTGAATAATATGGAGTATCAAACTAATCCTACACAACATTGAATCCACCAAATAGAACTCTCACGCAACTGGCGCTATCATAGCAAATCAAATGTTCTGTTAATATTGTTTTAAAACAAACTTCCATTTATTTATGACAAGTCTCATTCATTGTCAAACAAATATGAGAATCAATAACGAACAAAAACATATTCCGTTATATAAACAAATAAATTTACAATTTGCATAAACTCAATCTTGTGCCTTATGATACTAATAATAGAAATATACACCAAAATAATTAATAAGAAACGTACCGTATATTCGGATTGAATTATATAGAAAATAGATCCAATTCAAGATAATTTTTCTTTGTAATCTATTGTATGACCTCATCAATAGGCGTTTCTTGAAAACATTAGTACCAATCCTCACTACAAAGGACTTGGCAATGTGGCTACAGTTGGTACAGTTTCGATCATAGCATCAACTAGACCACTAACAATATTTGTGGCTATTGTCTTGTTATTTCACCACACAAGGTTTTACTGGAAATTTTGCAAATACACCACCCGACTGTTTTTATCGACACTCAAGCGGGAGATGAAAATCGGGTGTATGATTAATTAAAGATTACGATCGTGCCGATAACGTGTTATGAATATAACTAATAACAATATAAATGAACATAGAAAATAACAAGCAAGGAGATATAACATTGGCATATAATTGTGTAGTTATTTATTTATAGAGGAACTAGAATCTGATAATAAGATATGGCCCAAGTAACTTGGTAAATAATAGCCTAGTTAACTGCTTCGTCGAGTTGTTTAATTTCTTTGTAAAATAAGGCGAGCAGTTGATATCTGATACATATATATTATTTCCATAACAATTTTACTATCTTCAAAATGAGAGAGAAAATAAGAATATTTCTAATTACTTGTTTATGTTGTGTTTTATTAAGTAACTAATTTATTTTACTATTTTCAACCAGAGACGAAAATAAGAATATTTGAAGACAAAACAATGGTGTTAAATTTTATTTTAAAGTTCAAATCAAAAAGTTACATTGAAAAATTAAATGATCCGAGTAATTAGTAACGAATGGAGGGAGTATTGGTATACATATTTAAGTACAACCATGAAAATTAAAGAATGTGGATAATGAGTTTTGTTATTTAAATATGTGTACTGATGCTCTTACCATTTGCAGTCAATAGTTGGAATTTTGAAGTTATAGAGTATTCGTTTTCGAAATTCATTTCATTATATTGTGTAGTGTTGGTTTGTATTAAGATGTTTCGAAATGTTATGAGGTGGGTGTTATAGTGTTAAGTTTCAGTTCGTTTACAGACTCTTGAGCTAAGATGATGCTATATCATTTTGTTCATAATATTATACAATAACCAATAACTATTCCAAGTTGGACTCGCTTATTGGAACAATTTATGGAGCTGATTGGGCTTCCCATGTTAGTTAATAAAAATTGTTGGAACTTGGTGAAACAAGTATCTCCGAGAGTTGGTTCAATAGTATTACTTGTTGGATGTTCAGTTGTCTACAGGGTGAAAGACACAGAATTCTGCTTTTAGATACATCAAAATCACCTGTTGAATCAATACGTGCTGGTGGGCGTTACCATTTCATTGTAGAACATGATGTGAAAGAACTTGGAGCACACACGTAGGTTTTCCTTTGTGTTGATATTCACTTGCGTATTCACGTGCTCTTTTGGATGCACAGGTTGGTGTGCACTGCTCTCTATAGTGATCCTGATGTGGAGTGTAAATACCTACCGCGGTATTTCAAATTTATGGTTGCAAATCCGCTTTCTGTTAAAACCAAGGTATATGTTCTTTAGATTTATATTTGACCCCTCTCCTCTCAGGCATTGTCTTTTGCTTCATCAAATGTAATGTTTTCATTCTATTAAATTTCTGCATGTTCGGGCTATTAAGGTGGGTGAAACCTGGTGTGGAAATTTTTCGATGTTCATGTAAGATGATTATATCTCATCTGAAAGAAAGCAAGTATAGAATCCACTCATTCACCAAGATTGAAAGTGTTTAAGACCATGTTTTAGAGGCAGATTTGTTCATTGATTTCCTTTTAGTGGTTTTACGTTAAGTATTTAAATATGGTTTGTTCCAGGAAATTACATTGGTCGAGGCTTGCATAGAAAACCATACAAAATCCAATCTTTTTATGGATCAAGTTGAGTTTGAGCCTGCTCAGCATTGGAATGCTACAATACTTAAAGCTGATAATCAGCACCTTGGGAACAATCTTCTAAGGTAATTGGAGGATCATTTTGATCAATCATATGTAACTGCTATCTTACCCAAGGTCAAATTTGTGGTATCACCTCTATTTTTCTTAACGGAGAACTGCAATCTATTGTGGCAGAGAATCCTTTAAGCCACCTGTCCTTATTAGATCAGGAGGAGGGATTTACAACTATCTCTATCAGTTGAAATTTTCATCACAAGGTCCACCACAGTAAAAAATAGAAGGCAGTAACGTCCTTGGTAAACTTCGGATAACATGGCGTACAAATTTGGGAGAACCTGGTCATGCTGCAGACACAGCAAATCCTTGGCACCGTATGCCATTGTTTTCAGTTCTGTGGTTTCATCAGGGTTTAGTTATAACTCTGACCCAAATTTATTCTATTGTATGCAGCCAATTTCACGCAAAGACGTTGAGTTGCATGCAGAGGAGGTACCATCTATCATTTTGCTGGAGAAACCTTTTCTGGTGAGCATATTATATTTGAGGTAGACAAGCTGCATGATTGGGTGGTGTTACATATTTTTCTTCCTATCTAGCTTTCGGAGGCAAATTAATATGAGTTCCAGCTCAGCTATTGATTATTACAGATTGTAGTTCAAAGAAGAAATTAACCCATTTCTATTTTTTTTATTCATCAAGTATGGGATGTTTGAAAAAAAAGTACCCCGTAAAAGTTTTGTCTTGTTTGTTTGATCTTACTGATAAGCTTATTGAGATTGTTAGTTATTTCAAATTTGGATCTCTTGGGGGTATTGATAATATCTTCTGGGCTTTGGTTGTCACTGATCTTGATGACTGTACAGGTGCACTTGGATCTCACAAACCTGACAGATAGGGTCTTGGGTCCATTTGAAATTCGGCTGTCCCAGGGTGATTCGCTGGATGAGAAGGTCGTAATGGTCAATGGTATTCAAACGATGGTAAGTTATTGGTGGTTCACTTGCGCTCTTTCATACTATATCATGCTGCCTGCATTGTAGTTGCTTGCCAGATCTTCTTTTCAACTGTACCAGAAGTCCAGAACACAGATTTCTGTTTTATCTTTACCTCTTCCCGTTGCTTTGTAATCTTGTGAATGTGACAAACATTTGGTTCATTTGTAAATGATGCATTTGCATAACTTTGCATGCCTAGTGATGAAAGTGTTGGTTGTAACATTGTGTGCACTATATATTCTTTTTACAGCCTTTGGCACAGTTGGATGCATTTGGCTCGTTAGACTTCCACCTGGTAAGACTACCAACTATACATTTGTATTTTGCAGAAATTTCTTAACTTAGTTTCAGGGGCGGACCCAGGACTTAATTGCAGGGTGAGGCGGTGAGCCAATTAGACAAAAATTATTAGTGTGTTCAAATAAGGAAACAATCTAATTCAAGGGGCCAAATAAGTAAAAGATTTTTCTGTAAAAACAGAGTGGGCCTAGTGAGAATGACCTCAAATTACTTTATTTTGACTGATGTTCTGTGTTTTGTCCTTGTTCATATATTTTCTCAGTATTCATTCAAATCTTTTTAACTTGACAAATTCTAGAGGCGGGTTCCATATTGTCGCACTTTTGTGCATTGTTCTTTTTACCATTAACATCCATGAGACCAACTTCGACTTTCAAATCACTAAAATCCGAGTTGCATCCAGGAAAAAAAAAAACATAATGATGCATCCTCAGTTCGAAGGTGTTGGGGACGTTAGCGTAAACCACTATTATTTTGGTATGTTCATTATTAACATTGTTGCTGCTCATTTTGTGTTCAGAACTTGATTGCTGCCAAACAGGGAGTTCAGAAATTTTCTGGCATTACACTATTTGACACACGGGAGAAGAAAACGTATGATTCTTTCCTTGAAATAGAGGTTAGTGTGAGGCTATCGGCGGCCATGCCCCTTATTAACATACATATTTATTCTCCTGTACATATTGAAGCAAATGAAGTTTGCATAAGATATAAACATCGTATGCCAAATGGTAACCTTGTTTGATTGCAGATCTTTGTTGATTCAGAATGATTAAATTGGCGAGGAGATGGCTGAATAACCATGGCGCTTCCTAGCATCATTGAAGTAACTGCACAGCTCAATTAACGACAAGGTGTAAAGTAGAATACATACATCTCCATCTACTGGTTAGGCTTAGCAATGTTTGGTTCTGCTAGAGCTTGCTTGACTTGATACGTTGGTTCTATCCTCAACCAACTCGTTCGAGAAATTGGGGCAATGTGTTTGCAAAGATCTGTAAAGTAGGGGTATTAATATGGCATCGCAAAATTTATGATAATAATCTTATCTCAGCTTTTAGTATTAGAGTAACACTCTAATCTCTCTATTGGGTACAAGGAAATGCAGCAACTTTGTCTGGATGCTACATATTCAATCATATTTGTCAGGAGAATCCTTGTTTATTTCAGTTTAGGACTTTTTAGTGATTATCTGTACTGCGTCGAGGTCTTAAAAGTTTGCCAGGACTTTTAGAGATGGCATATGAAGTGTAGCCCCCTTTTCTATGTCTATTATTTGTTTGTGTAAGCTTATTTTAACAAATATTCTAACCTTGAGTGATAGTTGCTTGAGTCTTTTATTACTTCAGATCAACAATTCTGAAATCATTCATCATTTACACGCCCTAATATATTGAACGGCAAAAAATTATAGAGTGGAAATGCTTATGATATCATATATGTAATAGAGGTAATAGGAAGCGACGAAGAGTTCAAAGTATACATCCACCATGGAAGAACAAGAAAACATGCATGTATTTTATTTTCTCAATGTATGGATTCCATACTACAATAATGTATTTGTGTAGTTTCTTTTATAGTTACAATGAATTATGAAGTCTGAAGAAGCCTCCAGCATTTGCTTTTGACTTTCCTATCTATATTATTGTTTCACCTTCATCATAGAAAGATGTAGACTGTTATGCAACAAGAAAATTACTAGTTAGGCATAAAACAGAGATGAGACTTAAGAAGAGGAACAATGGCTCATCTTGTTTGACACTCTGTTGGCTTTTGTAAGGTGGGAAAACTATTTATACCAAAAGTTTAGCTCAGAAATACATGTCGATAGGGCCTCTTGTACTTGGAAATTGTTGGAATCCATGTCTAGTGCATCTTCATATAACCTTCGAGCCTGCTGCAGGAACTTCAGCTTCTCTTTGCTATTCCTTGGCCGCAAGCGCGACCTTTGTTGCAAGGCTCTGCCCCATCTGAAAAGAGCTGCACTCCACCATAAACTAATCAATGACAGTATCCAGACTCCATCTAATTCCACATAAAGTTATGAAAGTTGAAGACTTAAAATTTGTACAAATTTCCCAACCAAAGGTTTCCATGTAACTTTTTAGGATGCTATATACTTGGATGGAATGTCAATTAAAATATAGTAGGAGGTATTCTAAAAGCCCATAATCCATATCCATACTGATCCTAGACTATGATGAAGAGGGATGCAACAACGAAACGAAGGAGGCATAATCAAGGAAAATTAGAAATTATCAAGAGCTTAACTTATATTCGACACATGGCAGTTAATCATACCTTCAGGTGCATATACATTGCTTTTGGATAGCATTGCATCAAACTTATCTATGGCTGCCAGGAACACTCTGTCAGCATCACGAGCAGCACCCTGAAAGATATCCAATATGTAGATTCAGTACATGCATATGTGAATTCGGATACCTATACTTCAAAATCCTATAATGGAGATCCCTACTGAAAAAAGGTCGTCTTCAGAAATTAAAAAAGTGCTTTTCAATTGATAGCTTGGAAATTGGGTATCACATGATATTGTATAGCATAAAAGGACTTGAAATAATATTGGAGAATTTCTTACAGGTCCAATATCCGCAATCAATTGTCCTCTGAAAGAAAGGGCAAGCCCCCAATTATACAAAGCTCTCATATCATTCCCATCAATTGACAAGGCCAACCTGTAATTTCTTCCAGCCTTAATGAGTAGATCTTCACACTCCTCACAGGTATTGACAAGAGTGGACATAAGCTTGTCATTCTTGTCGAGTTTGTCATCAAGATTATTTAAAACCCACATATCCATAGAGAAAGAGTCCTTTCCCGCTAGGACGGCTCTCAACTCACGACTGATTCTCAACTTTAGTTCTCCGTGAAGAAGGTATGTGTTCCCCAACTGCCCGACAGCCAGTAAACTCATCGGTCTCAATTGTATAGCTTTAGAAAGGATTCCTGCTGACTTGTACAATACTTTCTCTGCATTTCCATCATTACCGTTTTGTACTAGAACTTGCTTTGCTTCTCTTAGAAGTACATTAGCTTCTTCCAGGTACTCACTGAACTCTTTATCATCTGAGACTATGGAAGGAGATGATCCATAACTATTTTCATGTGCAGAGCCCTGATCATCCTGAGAGACCTCATCTTCTTGCCTTGATCCCTCCATTTGGGAAGAAGGCTTGTCTAATTCTGTTTCACCTTCTTGGATGCCATCCAAATTAAAATAATTTCTACCACTATCCCTGTGCAAAATCTCTTGCTTATAACGCTGATCAGCTTTTGTTTGCTTAGAACTGACAACTCTAAAATCTGTTGAACTAACATCATTATGAATGGAATCCCATGTTTCCAAAGAATTTCTATTAGACTTACTCATTTTCGATGAGGCACGTTGGTTATCAATGAATCGATCACTTTTATTCTTGAACGGATATTCTTTTCTGTCATATACTCTTTCAGAAACATCATACATCTCAGCCATACCCATATTCCCAATTCCATCACCTGCATTCATTTTACTATTCACATTGTAATGTTTTTCCTGAGCAATAGAAGTCTTATTAGCAGTTTTATCGTCGCTACGAGTACTCCCAAATTGTTCTTCAACTGAAGGAGCCAACATATTACTTAGTGCACTGAGATTTCCTGCACCATCTTTCGTCTCCCTTTTCGCAGAATTTTTATTTCTCTTATCATAAAATAATCTGGAAATAAATCGCGACAACCCAAAACCGTTTTCACCTCCCTCTTTCGTTGGTTTATTCAATTTCTTATTTACATTTTTCTCCCCTTCTTGATTCTCAATCAACAAACCTTCAACAATACTTTTAGCATTTAATGCTAATAAACTAATAGATTCTCCACTTCTAATCACACCTTCCAAATCATCCAAACTAACTTGATCATTTTCTATATTTCTTTTAACACCACCAATCAAACTCTCACTTTTAGCATCAACACCATTCAGCAAATCAACTAAACACTTCAATTTCTCAACACAACCCCTAAAAATTTCATCTTTAAGCCCTTTATCGATCCGACTCGATTTCAAGTAACCCCCATTAACATACCCTATAATAAAACCAGTAGCAAAAACAGTAACAGAAGCTGAAATTGCAATAACTGAAGATACCCTTATCCTAGTTACAGCCAAAGCACATATAAATCCTAATAAATAAACAAATATGTATTTTTTGTCATTAATTCCTAAAGAATTTAGGAATTTCTTGAACAAAGTTGACTCACCAGATGAGGCAGAGTCAACGCTGAGCTGGAAATCATCCCAACCACCATAAATGGGTTGTTCAGAGGGGGTTGATATGCATAGAGTTTGAATCTTTGGTGAAAATAAAGAATATTGGTTTGAGGATTTATTGAAAAAATTGAGATTATTTCTGAAAAATAATGGAATATTACAAGAAAGTGAAAATTGAGGATGTAATAAGTGGATGTTGTTTGGTTTTGGGAGAATGATTTTGTTCATTTTCAAGATTAATGTGGTAAGGGAATTACATGGCTTCTTTACTCTTTTCTTCAACACTATGGTTTAGTGATGGTGATGATTATCATTATGATGGTGGGTTTTTAAAAAGGTAGAAACTGTCATATTATTCATATCCTTGAGCAAGTTAAATAATGTGGATGTGACTTAATTATGCAATTTATATAAATTTTCCTTTATAAGGAGTCGAATTAACGATTTGCTATGATACCTTCCTTTTATCATCATTGATTTTTCCAGCTCAAATTAATTTATCCTACCAATTGATTTATTCTAAAGATTTCAATTGGCCTCTGATTCACCATGTACGAGGATTCCAAGATCCACGCCACTAAAAGCCAACTCATACACGGCGAATTCTGTGCTCAATTTTCATCGAACGCACAACAACCGTCAGCCATCAAATAGCTTACGTCCAATCCATTGGCAGATTTTTTAGACTATGGTGTTGGTTTATTTCCTTTAATAATGCAATTTCTTTTTGATCTTGGGCTTATTTTTATGTATACATACATGTAACATGTATTCTTACTACAGCATTCATTTGAGTTTATAACGTAATACACTTAATCAGAATGTCAAGTTGCTGTGGTGTAGTGGTTATCACGTTAGTCTTGGCTTCAATTAAAGTTTCAGTTCGATCCCAAGCAGCAACAATAATAATGTTTATTGTTTTCCTTTTTAGTTTCTAATGGAACTTACAAATCAATTGTTTTTTTCTACTTTTAAATTTCATAGACACATCCCGAATTACAAAAAATATTTCAAAATAAACATTTAAACTTTTAACTTTTTAAATAGGCACCGAACTTTTAAAAAATATTTTGCACTAAACTCTACCACATATTAGGTAAACCTACAGGCAATGTAGAAAATTATATATATTACACTTTTGTGGTTTATTTTAAAATAACAGCCAATTAACTACATCAATTTGTAATAATCAATTTTAATTAATTAAAATATATCATCTTCACTCCATTCCCATTATCACCAACCGAACAAAAAGCACATCACCTTCTTGATAATAATGTTTCATTACTTTATTGTCGTAATAATGAATTAAGATTTTTTATAATAGTGAGAAGCCTTTTGCAGTGATACTGCACCAGTACCATACAAACCAAAGTCTGCATTTTCTAATTAATTCACAAAGTATATGTTTAATTGAATTAATTAAAATTAATTATTTCAAATTGATGATAATATGTTTTTTTTAATTGAATTAATAAAATTAATTATTAAAATTGATCCAATTAATTATTTGTTATTTTAAAATTAATTCACAAAGATAATATATAATTTTTTTATTTGCTCCCTAAGTTTACCTATTAAAATAATAGCTTAGACGCCAAAAAATATTGTTTTCTTTTCAAAGTTCAGTGCAAAAAATATCCTAGGTGTCTAAAATATTGAAAAAGTTTGATGACTATTTGAAATATTTTTGATAGTATATGAAATTTAGCCTTTCTTCTTCTAATCTAAGTAGGGAGATTTGGAACTTTGACATCTATCTACCTTTATAGGTGAGTAAGGTGACATCCATTTAATAGTTGATTTGTTTTGGTGCTCTTCCATACGGTGGTTGCCTCTTTCATCACCTAAAAGTTTGAAATTTTGCACCTAGTTAAGAGAAATATCTAGTTCTATGGTCATTAAACTAATCATGATGCTTTGAAAGCCTTACACAAAATAACTAATCTTAAGCATTCTTAATATTCTTCTAAAACATTCTTAACGAAAAGTAATTATGAAGAGAAAGAAATCTCAATTTGGTACAATTAGCTTTATGAAGACTTTCTAGGAGAATGAATAAGGTATGACTATTTAAATATACTGTATAACGATATTTACTCCAATTTTTTGTTTGATGAATGCTAATATTGAAAACAATTCAATTATTTGTTGTACTATCCAACAAAAAGGTGGCAAGGCAAACAAGGACTCTTCTTCTATAAATACTATTATGAGTAATCTGTTTCTATTCTTGAGTTGTAAGAGGATTCACTACAGAATATATAAATGACTCCATAAATCACTTTCTCATGGTAAAAAACCATATCAGCCTCCTTTGTTCTGGTCTTTGGATGCTTTTTTCACAGCTTTAGTGAACATCCTTGGTGCAATAGCCATTGACATTAGTTCTTGGAATAAAAGCTTGCATGCATAAGGAATGTGAACCTGTGCAAAATTCACCAAAAAAGGCGAAAAATTAGTTTTAGATTTCTATGTTATAGATTACATTATAGATATTGGTTAAGGGTAGAAGTCCTCCTCCTTCTGCTTACCTGAACAATATCTGTTTTGTTTTTGCAACCTCTGCACTCGTACGAAGTCTTCTTCAGGTTTGCAATGGCTATCAGTCCACAACGCTCGCATACGTGCACCCGGTATGCATCACTTTGGTCAAACAACCTCTCCTTGAGGAAGTTAGCAGCCCCATGAGCAACTATACAATCATGTTCCATCTCTCCAACTCGAAGACCACCATCACGTGCCCGCCCTTCTACAGGCTGCCTTGTGAGGTTCTGCATAGGCCCTCTCCCACGTGAGTGTATCTTGTCATCAACCATATGCTTTAATCTCTGGTAATAGGTAGGACCAAGGAAGATCATAGCTTTAAGTCGACGTCCGGTATGACCATTGTACATGGTTTCATAACCACGCTTCTGATACCCACATTTATGAAGAGCTCTACTGATATTATCCAGGGTAACATCAGTAAAGGGGGTAGCATCTCCTTCCTTCCCCATGTGTGCTGCAACCTTACCCATGAGACACTCAATAAGCTGACCAATTGTCATACGAGAAGGAATAGCATGGGGATTCACTATAATATCAGGGGTAGTGCCCTCCACAGTAAAAGGCATGTCTTCTTGAGTGTAGGTCATACCCACGGTACCCTTCTGACCATGGCGACTGCTGAATTTGTCTCCAATTTGAGGAATCCTAACAGATCTCATCCTAACTTTTGCAAATCGCAATCCATCTGCATTCGTTGTGAGCAAGACCTGATCAACCATCCCATTTTCACCGTGACGTACGCTTGTGCTATGATCACGCCTGGTGTAATGGTAAGCCTGCCCCTGAGCCTCCTCTTGATTAATAGGCGTGGTTTTCCCTATGATTACATCATCACCTGCAACTCTGGTGCCTGGAGGTGCAAGTCCGTCATCATCAAGTTTATCATAAGAACCATATATCATGCCCATGGTGTTAGCTCTATCAGGACGGCTAAAATCCTCTTTCACAAGGGTTCCCATCTTCTTCTCCTCAGCCCTATATGAACGGAAAAATAGTGATCTGAAGAAACCACGGTCGATTGATGACTGATTCATGATGACAGAATCTTCTTGGTTATATCCAGAATAGCAAGCTATGGCAACAATGGCATTGATGCCAGCAGGTAACTGCCTGAAGTGCAAATGTTCCATAGCCCGAGTTGTCACAAGAGGTTTCTGAGGATAATAGAGAACATATGCCAATGTGTCCTGAAAGAAAGACCATCAGTAATCAAAAGTAGTTTTAGAATAGAATATTATGGGAAGTTAGAAAATGAATATGCAGCAAATATGCATACCATTCTAATTTGGTAGTTAGTGACATATATTCCCATGGCCTGCTTGCCCATAGCCGACTGATATGTGTTACGAGGAGACTGGCACATTTCACAAGAAAGCACAAATATTAGAGAGAACTTGAGAAAGAGAATCATTCTAGTTAAACTCTAAAATGAAATTAACTCACCTGATTGTGATCAGGGAAGGGTATAATTGAGGCACAAACACCCAAGATAAGAGACGGATGAATCTCACAATGAGTGTAAGTATCAGAATATGCCTCCTCAGGATTAAGCCTTGCACTCACAAGATCCTGAAAAGATTGATTAAAATGTTATCATGTGATTGAACCACGTTACTAACTTAATCAGTTATAAATTCAACTCAACATACAATAGTTCTTAGGATTACTTACACTAATGGTCATGGAAATCATAGTTGTTTCTTCTTCCTCAGTGTCAATGTATTCTATAAAGCCGTTTGACACAAGATCATGCCAACCACCTTCTTCGTGAGTTTCCTGGATTGTTGATCACTCAAGTATATGAGAGTGATGACTGATGATCAATATCGATGATTACACTTAAAGTGAAAGATAAATAATAACAGAGATAGACCATACCCTTTGTTGCAAAGCTTGAATATGACTCTTTTTAATAAGAAGCCTCTGCTTCTCCACAATAAACAAAGGACGACTGCAACGCCCATAATCGGTATAGATGCGAAGTTCTTTAAGACGGATATCTCGAACCACCCCAACCTCAGTGTTAACATCAACCTGAGCTTAATGACAATCCTTTAATATAATATTACGACTTCCAAGACTCATGATAGAGTTGATACAAAAAACAAAATAAAAATAGATCCAAAGAATCAATCCATACCCGTCTCCTTAGTTTTCGTAAGGTTTTGACCAACATATCAGGATCACGGTGAATGCCTACCCAACAGCCATTCACAAATATTTTTGTGGCTCGCGGAATGACAGCAGAGACATCCTTACAACAACAACGATTTAATGCACAACAGCAACAGCGTTAATAGAACAAGAAGTCACATAGGAACTTCAGCCTAAACGAACAGTTCACTTCAGATTTTCAAATTACCTCAAAGTTCTCGGTACCCCACTCTTCCAAGAACTCTAATATTGGATATGCTGCCGAACCAACAGTAATATATACCATCAATGCAAGATTCTTCATCAGACCACATGCCTAGTACAAAAGAGTAGGAACTTCTTGTTTAGTCTAAAATTACATTGGATATCACTGTGAAATTGTAAAAATAGATTGACATACTTGTCCCTCAGGGGTTTCGGCAGGGCACATCATACCCCATTGCGAATTATGTAGTTGCCTAGGTTTAGCCAATTTCCCTGGTCAGGTAAGAAAATAAATTAATACAAGAAATAACAAAAGTGTCCGAGTACAGATACACAAGGGGCTGACAAAGAGTGAAATGTTCACAGGTCCTTTGAGACTCATTAGAGAATAACAAGGAGATTCACCTTCACGACCGATTGGAGAATTCAGCCTTCTAAGATGTGATAAAGTGGAGGCATAGGTCAAACGATTCAGCACCTATAATCAATCAATTAATCATCATTCCCCCCGACTGAGTTTGATGAAAAATCTGAGAAGAGAAAAATCAACAGTAAACGAAATAAAAAACTCACTTGTGAAACTCCAACTCTTGTGCCTGCGGCATTTGCTTGCCCCCAGTTACCACTAGAGAGGGAATACTTGAGACCACTGGTAATGATTTTTGCATTAATTGCAAATTGCAAATTGACATCTTTTCCTTTATCGACACACTATAGATACAAGTTTTGTATTAGTCAGTCCACCTCCAAATGATAATGAACACCGAAATAGTGCATGGCTTAGAAGTTACCTTTTTGACATAAGATCTTACATCACTTGTCAAGTTCCTAAATAACTGCAGATTGGAGAAGGATCTAGATTAGTTGACATTATTTTTCAAATCCATAAAAAAGATGACACATCCACCAACACACCATTCTAAATAGTTGACCAAGCAATGGACCGGCAAGATCCAATCTCTTATTTCCATAATGGTCCCTGTCATCCTCTGCCCTTCGCTCCAGAGCACAGAGCAGGAGACGATGGATGATATACCCGATAAGAGTGATCTCTTCATCGGGAAGGATGCCAACACTTTAAATTATAAATCTACAGGAAACATAAGGAATACCTACCCGAAATAATATGCCTTCTTCGTCAAACAGAAATCTCCAACACCAACATGAGGAAGGAAATCTTTCTGAAGAATATCCATAGCATACCTGCAAAGTAGATTGAAGGAAACATGTATATTCATATTGGTAGTACTGACAAACAGAAACGTATGATTTTCATATTGTAGACATACTTAATCCTCTTTTCTTTTGAGACACCAACAGGGGCCCCTCTCTTTCCAATGTAATCCAATGCCACCTGCCACAGGCAACAGATGATATGCCAGTGAATGGTTGAATTTGTAGTGATTCATGATAGGAAAATAGCTAATAATGGTCTACAAATTAGGATATATGATGCCAATAGTATTATTAGAGCAAAATCACCTCCACCATTTTCAGAACATGACATAACCCAGAAAATTTCGGGACCAAAGGAGAAAGTTTGTTTTACGAAAAAAGACAATAATGTTGTCTGAGATTAAATACCTGTTGATTTTGTATAACAAAAGCTTCTTCCAAGGACGGACGCAACAATTCCATCATTTGTGTATCATTAAAATCATAGCAAATATGCTCTAATATATGCTTGTCAGCAACAATTCCCATAGCTCGAAACACAGTAATGATGGGTATTTCTGTACGAATATAAGGAAGAGTAGCCTTAATACACTGGCCAGATGAGCCCTGCAAAAGAAATAGATGGAATCAACATCCAAAAACCAGGTCACATGCTATTATACAAAATCACAAAGAAAAGTAGCTGTAAGATTCTACTTACCCCCTTAGCACTTGAACGGGAGAGCATGCGCACAAACATAGGGCTCGGTGGCCTATTCTGGTTCTCAGCCATTGATCTCACTTCTGCCACATATGCATACTTGTTTGGCTGTCTCCTTTTGAAGACATAGACGTGATTCGTACTCATCTTCTCTTGAGCAATCAGAACCTTCTCACTCCCGTTGATGATAAAATAACCACCTTGATCATATGGACATTCTCCAAGCTCGGTCAAATCCTTCTCAGAATTTTGATATAACGTGCAGTAACTTGAGCGAAGCATTATAGGCACCTAACCAAAAAGACTAAGCATTAGGCATTATCACTTAAACTCATTTCATATTTACTAAAGAGTAATGCCACACATTACCTTCCCAATGAAGACTTTAGTGAAATCTTGAGTCTCGGTTACTTCTTCGCCATCATGCCCTCTCTTAATGACGCTGTGGCTAACATCCACATACAATGGAGCAGAGTAAGTCATATTTCTCAACCTTGCTGCTTTCGGAAACAAAGTCGCTGTTTCTCCATCAGACTCTGTCATCATCGGCTTACTCAAGTATATCTGACCGAAGCCTATCTTATGTATAATCTGAAGAAGTCATAAACCATATTAAGGTTTGACTTTCAAAATGAAGTCATGCTTTTTATTACCAGCATAAATGTGACAACTTATGGAAACTTGATTACTTAAACAGGATCAGAGATTAGAACTAACTCTCCCATCTTCTAGAATTAAAAAACCTACTCCCTTCATCCCTAAAAGATCCTATAGTTAGTATTTTCAATGGTCAAAATTAACAAATTCGATATCCCAACTACTTTAATTTGAATAAAAATATTATACAACATATTATAAAATATTTGACAAATCATAAAACAAAACAAAGTCAACCCCCAACTGATGCATTCAGCCAACCACGCTTAAACAATGTGATTTTACTAAACACATAGTTCAATCAAACCCACCACTCAAAACTTCAAATCACTACCAAAAACTTCTCACCATGCAAAATAACCCAATACCCAACAAATTATATCTAGTAATTTTATATTCCCTCAAATTCATTGTAATTAACTCTCGTTTTTCTGTCCTTTAACTATCAATTACTTTTGTTCGTTATTTTAATAATTATAAGTTTGCTATAGATAAATTTATATCCAAAAATATATTTGCATAATATTATTTTCTTATATGTAGTAAAACATGCCCTAGTGCCCCAATGACTACGAAAAGCCTTCCGCCACAATCACTACAAAGACGCTCCCACCTAAGCAGTTAGGAGTAACATAACTAAAATTTAATTAATGGTCAAAGTTTTTTATCGAAAAACAAAAAGGTCAATTAAATTAAATCAAACATAGTTTCTTATAGCTCAACTCAAGCAAACCTTAAAGCAAAAAGTCAAACTTTAGTCAAATCAAAGCAACTTTATATTTTATAGCTCAATTCAAGTAAACCCTCAAACCAAAAAAGTAAAATTTTGGTCAAACCTACCAACTCCATATTTCATAGCTCAATTCAAGCAAACCCATAAACTAAAAAAGTCAAAATTTGGTCAAAGCTACCAACTCCATATTTTATAGCTCAATTCAAACAAACCCATAAACCAAAAGGGAATACCTCCCCTCCTCAAAACATCAACTCAATGTTCCACAATTCAGTATGAAGGTCAATAACCTCAGCAAAATCGGGTTGGAGACCCGGGTTATGCTGAAATTCGGGTCGGATCTGAATATCAGCACATTCATCAACAATTTCTTGCATAGTATTCTGAATAAACTCATCAAAAGAATCGAGTTGTTGACGAACGAGACCCTTTTCCTCAAAAAAGGCACTTATTACAGCCCAAGCATCTTCTTGGGTTATCTCTTCGTCATCATTGTACTCTACTTCATACTCTTCCTCTTCCAAATCCATTTTTTTATTACTTTTATTTTTTTAAGGTTGTCTTTTTTAGTTTTTGTTAGGTTTAAGGATGATTTGTTTTTTAATGTTGATTAATTATTGTTGTTTGATTAATTAAGGAGTTTGTTGTGGATTTTGAGAGAGTTGAAAGAGGCGGAGAATGGAATTTGGTTTGAGGAAAAAGGAGCATGAAGAGGGTTTTTATAGTGGTTATTGAATATGGCGTTTATTAGCCCTGTCTCGCGTCAGGGCATATAGCTCGGTTTATCGGTCCGGATCATCTATTACACTCTTCATAATAAAACAAAGCAATATATTTTCACAACCATGGTTTTTCAAAGTATGATAATCGACCAGTACACTCCACACGATTAGTTTTTTATCACAAAAAAACAATTGATCATGTGAATGTGTATTGGTCTTTGACTGCTTCAGTCGTCTTGAAAATAGTTTTTGTTATAATAAAATAACAATATTACACCTACATTTTTATTACCAACAACAAATATAGTATCTCTATTTCACTTTAGAAAAATGTATTTTTTTATTAAAAATATCAATTTTGATTCTAAATTAATCTTCTACTTGATCATAACATCTTTCTAAAATATAGCTTATTTATAATATCATTATAATTGTTTGTTACTTGTTAAATTTTGAGTTAGGAAGGACGAAATAGAATCTAACAATCGAATAAATAGTCGGGTCTCATGATCTTCCACCATTTATTATGTATGATACTAATGATCGTATGAGTTTCAATACACTTTTGAGTTATCAAATTAGGTAAGATTTATTTTAAAACTAGTTATTCATTTAATAAATAGATAATATTCTCAATTAATTCATTACATTAAAAAAAAAATATATATTACATTGTCTCTCTAAAGAGTAGTCCGTCTATATAGATTGGGCCATGGGCATGATGGTTGATTATACACACAATTTCAATTCCTTTTATAATAAAAAACAATTATTTCTAAAATCGACTCATTTTCATTATAAGACTATCAAATAATTATTCCGTATTTTACATACAGGCACAAAATAATTGCAAGTATCCAAATGTCAACAAACAAAATGCATACATGAAAACTCAAAACCTTGCATTTTCGGTTTAATCCCAACAACCTAATCCTTCATGCATTAATCATTATATAATGCTCCTCGGTGACATTGCATTTTCCATTCAAAAGTAATACACACAAATTAATAAGAATAAAAAATAGTTAAAAAGTACATTATATAATGATAATTAATTGAAACTATATCATTATTGATTGATAATTTAATAATAAAGATAACATTAAAATGTATAACATTAATTTTTTATACTGAATGACAAGCACATATCCAATTTTTCAAGTTAGAATGACAATTAAATGTCACCGGAAGAAGTACATTCAAAGAATATCACATGTAAACATAGTAGTAACGTGTCATTACACATGTAAATCTAAAAGTTTCCTATTAACTTGTTCTAAATAAGACGTTTCATTATTAAAGAAACGTTACTTTTTAATCGAGGTGTTGCAGATGATAGATCTTATTCGTTACATCAAGAAAAAACTGCAAAAGACGGATGGTATATTTCTCCCACCACAAATTTCTACCTATTATTTTATCCCACAATGTGTACGTAACGAAATTGAACTAACGTATCATTTTTAGTGAAATGACAAGTTTGCCCTTAACTTCCTAACTACTGTCTCCACAGATAGGGAGGCAAATGAAGTCATTTTACACCATACTTTAGCTTTAGGGGACAAAAATAGTCATTTTACCGTGTGACTTAAAGATTAATCAACTCGTCGTGCTATGTCGGCTAAATATTTGACCATCTGCTCCAGGCGGATCCATTCCTTCAACAGTCGAGATATTCCATGCTGGAATAATGGAAAGTACTCATATATTCATGCATGTAAGACAGTTAAAATGAATTATAGTTAAAAGTACTCATATATATATATATCCATTCCATTTTCAAGATCAGACCTCCAGCAGACTTTCAAGATCAGACCTCTTCTTAGTTAAAGCTCTTTGCCCATGATTACAAAGTTTGATTTTAGCTAACAGATTGGTGAAATATACAATGAAATTTTTTTTAAAGTTGTCATTATATCCATTTCAAGATGAGGAATATCCTCAAACCACCACACACATATAGGCTAAATTTTAATAAGAAAAATACTTCTAATAACGGCCAAACATCCAACCATCTATATCATTTTCTCCTTCTTCACACTCTTCACATCATCCTGGGACACTAATAGACATGCTGAGAGCTGTCTAGCCTCACTAAAGTCGTCGACATAATACATCACGTCATTTTCACATAAAATCTAAAAGTTTCCTATTAACTTCGTTTCTAAATAAAGAATGTTCTACATTATTAAAAAAACGTTATTTAATCCAGATTAGAGATACATAGATTTTATTATGTTACATGACGAAAAAAAAACAGTGCAAACGACTAACAAATGGACAAGAAAACAAAGAAGTGTTTTTTGGAGAGAGATCAACTAACTTAACTAACATTCAAACTATAGAGATGAAGTAATACCCCCTCGTTATTTGATGAACAAGGAAGAGCAACCACCCCAGCCACCCACCTCCGCCTCATGCCACCCACCCTACAAAGCCATCCGGCTCACGCCTCCGTCGACTTCACCAAGTCCATGCACACCTCATCACCACTAACCGCGCCACCAACCTCCCTCTTCTCACCACCCTAGCCCTCTCCGCCATTGCTTCTGGCGCCACCCTTTACGCCCGCAAACTCCTCCTTTCAACTCCCTCCCTGACGCTTTCTCTCATCACAGCCTCTAAACTGCAAATTCATCCACATCACTGTATTCTTTTATAGGCATATGATGAAGCATAATGTGCCCCCTTCGAATTATACGTTGACTTCTGTTATCAAAGCGTGTGGTCAACGAAGGGATTTGGGAGTTCGGAGAGTTGTGCATTGCCATGTTTTGGTAAGTGGGTATGGGATCGATGTTTTTGTTCAAGCTACATTGGTGAGTTTTTACGCGAAAGTTGGAGATTTGCTTGTGGCGAGGAAGGTGTTTGATGAAATGCCTGACAAGAGTGTTGTTGTTTGGAATGAGATGATTTTGGGGTATGAGCAGAATGGGTTTGCGGAAGAAGCTGTTGGGTTGTTTTCTGAGATGAGAAGTTTGGGTGTTGCGTTTGATTCGTTTACTTTGGTGAGTGTGCTTTCCGCTTGTGCCCAGAGGCCTTTGAGTTAAAGTTGGGCAAGTTATGAGAATGTGAAGGGGGATCGGTCTTATTGGAATAAATTTGTTGCTACAACATTGATTAATATGTACTGCAGGTGCGGGAGTGTGAGTAAAGCTCGAGAAGTTTTTGATTCGGTGATGGAACCAAATGTTGTGACTTGGACTGCTATGATCTCGGGTTATGCTATGAATGGATATGGTAGAGAGGCTCTGGAACTCTTCCAATTGATGCAAAGGCGTGGTTTCTTTCCGAATGATGTGACCTTCGTTGCTGTTTTAGCAGCATGTTCTCACTCCGGGCTAGTGCAGGAGGGTCGAGAAGTGTTTAAACAGATGAAGAATTTTGGTGTCACACCAGGGTTAGAGCATCATGTATGCATGGTTGATATGCTAGGGAGAACCGGCTTGCTTGATGAAGCTTTTCAGTATATTATGGACCTATATCCCAATGCTTCAGCACCACCACTTTGGACTGCACTGCTGGGGGCATGTAAAACGCATAGAAACTATGTCATTGGAGTTCAAGCAGCAGAGTATCTTTTATCTAGTGCACAGGATGATGGAGGGAATTATGTTCTACTGTCTAATATATTTGCATCAGCTGGGCGTATGGATCGGGTTGAAATTATTAGAGAAACAATGATGACAAAGAGCTAAAGAAGCAAATTGGGTATAGCATCATAGAAATTGATCAGAAAGTAGTACTATTTAGTTCCAACGATAAATCCCACCCAGAGTCTATTGCAATCTATCAGTTCTTAGATGACTTGATGCAAAAGATCAGTGTTGCAGGTTATACTACAGTATCTCAGTCAGCTATGCACGAGTTGGAAGAGGAAGAAAAACAATATGCTCTATATATAGCAGCTTGCTGTGGCCTCTATGGTCTTGAAACCAGCTAGGGACAATTAGGGTGGTGAAGAACTTGCGCATCTGCGAGGATTGCCATATGGCACTGAAGTTGATATCTCAAGTCCCTAACAGAGAAATTATTGTTAGAGACAAGTTCCGGTTCCATCACTTCAGGGATGGTGCTTGCTCATGCATGGATTCTTGGTGACTAATACCCTTTCACAGAACTCTAGAGTCTAGCCTACTCCTCGACAGTAAGAAATTCGGTGTTCTGGCAGCCTTTCATATCAATGAAGGTTCACCAAACATAGAAAACGAGAAGCCTTCCACATATACCATGGAAGCTGTCAGAGTCGATCAGTAAGCATTATTGAGAAGATTAACCAGCTGATTAATGCATCAACTAAATTGTATTGTACATGTGGCTGTGTATTTATACATTGAGAATCCAGCTAGGTGCCACGTCACCTCCTCTAACTAACAATTACAACCTGACTGTAACTAACTTTCAACTAGCAAAACTCATCACAAATATCATAACAAATCATATATACTCCTTCATGGTTGCACTTGTTTATTCAGTCTGAGTCTGGACTACTTTTTGTTTAAGAGTATCCATAATACTCATGCTTAACATGCTCTAATTATAATTTTTTAAAATATAACAGAAGGTTTTAATCAAAGTGAAATGTAGAGACAATAATGGCTTGAAAGTCGATACAGATTTTATTGAAACTCCACTCTGGCTTGGGCAGTGAAGTCACCTCTTTCTCTCTCACATCTTCCCTCAGTCGGTTGGGCGAGGGCCCAGGTCATTGGCCTCAAGTCTTCATGCGAGGGGCCTGATTGGTCTTTTGAAAGGATTTTCAGACGCCGAGGTGGCGCGGTCTCCTCGACCTCCCCTAGTGCACTCTCCGCCCTGTGCTAACCCTTAAGCTTTATTGGATAACTTGATTCCATGGTGTGTCGAGGTCTCGATGTGTCTGTACCTTAGTCCACTTAATCGGGGTCGATCGGTAGAATAATCCGACGATAAAAGCTAATTTTATTGTATTTAGACTAGTATTTGTAAATAAAAGCATTTGTAAATGAAGGATTATAGAGAAATTTGTCACCTAGTGACGCATGTGTTGCTTATAATATCTCATTACCATTGGGCTCTATCTTTTATTCCATCATAAGACACAGTAACTTAAAATACTACGTACCAGAGATCGAGTCCGACTGATTAGTTGGATATTTGAGTCGGGTATGGAGATTGTCACATTGCTACCTCACAATACTGTTGATATATATTATATAGTTTTTAAAAGTTTTATCTATATTCAGTAGAGTTAGTTTGAGTATACTCGATAGGTTATCGCATGCTACTTGATAAGCCTTCGTGCGGGTTGTCGACTTGGTCTTGATTACCGGTGATGCTGATTACTCCTTGCTCATTTATAACACTAAATGGAGGAGGTAGTACATTTTAATTTTGCTCCTAATTCAAAATTTATAATATTATTTTTTATCAATCAGCAATTTTATATTTATAATATTTTGAATTTACATAATGAGTATGCACATATTTATTGAAATCATTTTAAACAACAAAAGGCATGAACATGCTAATTGAGTTTAGACAACTATCAATACAGGCACATCCGTGCAGAACCAATGTGTGGGATCTTATGTTGTGGAAACTCAATAAATACAATTAATATCCCTAACTACAAAAATTACATATACTCCTATATTATACTCACAGATCTTAAAAAATCGTAGTCCTAATCATAAAATATAGAATATCTATGAGTAGTAAACTTTATAATGAAGAATTTAAAATTGATGTATAATAATTGAATAAAGACCAAAATCAAAACAATATTACTCCAAAACTAGATCTGACTTTTCTTCTTTAGCATCGTTTACGAGATGCGATTCGGTATTTGTTTTTCTCACTAAACCGATATTTTGGTTTTTCTGCTCGAACCTATTTCAATTTTCTCGATGTGAATCGGCTGTAAGATTCATAGCCTGTTTTTTATGGATGCAATATGGATTATAATGTAAACAACCAATAAGTATTAAAAGTTAAACAACACAAATTTTTTAATGTCTAATACAGATAAACATAATTGAAGACAACCAAAAAGTAACGGATCTAACAACTTAAACTTATTCACAATCTCAATCTTTGCTCGCTTTTTCATTATCTGTCAAAAAAAATAACAAGTTAATATCAAGATAATTGATTCATGAAAAACTGATGTGGAATTTGAGCTATACCACAAAGCAAACAATGAAATAAGAAACTTGGTACAGTAAGAACAAACTTGATTCAATGAAATAAAAAACTTGATACAGTAATAACAATGAAATATGAAATAAAAAACTTGGCACAATGAAATAAAAAACTGATGTGAAATTGATGATATACCATAACAATAATGGTACAAGAAACTGATGTGAAATTGATGATCCAAGTTTATTACTCCTATTAAATTTTAATCCAATCTAAATGTCAATATATTATAGATAATTAAATATTTATTTGAAATATATAATAAAATTGAAAATAAATTATATATAAATGATCGATGCGATTTGGTTTGGGTAAAATCTTAAACCGTAAAATTATTTCGATTTTCAAATTATTCAAACCTCGTCGATTTTGATTTCATAAAAAATCGAACCAACTCGGTTCGAATGGATGCAATTCGGTTTTTTTTTTTATATGCCATCCTTGTAACAATGTTGATATAGACTTTTTTATTCTCGAGACATTACACTATTTATTATTCCATTCACATATCTCCTTGACTTCCTCCAATCTGGACCCCACATAACCACTCCACTCAACAATCATCTACAGCTTGATAAAATTCAACACGTATAAATTCAACAAAAAATTATTTTTATTGTCTTTTAAATAATTTTGTTATATATATATTATATATATTACTACGTACTCCTTTATTGTAATTAATCTTGTCAATTTGTCATTGTTATGATGTGTGATACTACTTTTTTTGGACCATTGTGTTTATTTTTATTCAATTCAAGAATCTGAGTTTCATGGTGTAGAGAGAAAGCTATTTTGTCAAAAGATTACATTTTTTTAATGAGTTTCATTAGATGAAGAGATTCTGAGAACACCCTTTTGGTAACTTTAATGCAAACGACTCAGATCCTATTGTTGCGTATATTTGTTGTTTTTGTAATTTATTTTTTGTTATTGTAGCAAAAAAAGATTTGGGTTCTTTTTATTATTGTTGTGTTGTGTGATGATTGGTTTTATCTCCATAGATAGTGGTGTGTGAAAAGATTAATCTTTCTTGATTATAATAGTAGCTAGTTTATGCTTTGATATTTTGTATTGTTGGTGGCTATGTTTTTATATTTGCTTTGAAGGTTTCTGATGTTTTGACTTTGGAGCTGAATATGGTTTGTTGTGTTTCAGCTTTTTTGAGTTTGAGAGAGAGATACAGAGGAATTGATTGGATTCTGATAGGTATGGAATTGGGTTTGGTATGTTTACCAATTTGGTGATGATATGATTATGGTAATGGATTGATGTGTTGGGTAGAGTTGTAAAGTTTGGATCTTTATTCCCAGGTGAATTTGGGATTTTATGGTTTGACCCTTGAAAGAAGGGATAAATTTATGGGTTTTGTTAGTTGATTGATGGGTTTGAGAGCTTTTAATGTTTCTGTTGAGGTAGGATTTGATTGTTCATTCTTTGTCATTTGATGGATTGTGAAAAAGGTAGTCTTTTTGTGGTTCTGTAAATATTACTGATTTGTAATAGACTATAGAAGTTCCGGTAGCAAAGTGCAGCTCCTCAAGCATTGGTAGGCGGAAATACCAGGAATACCTCTTTGGTTGGTGGGTATCATACCAGTTCAGGTATTTAGTTTGTGGAAATGGAAGAAGAGGGTAATTCTTGGATCAGGAGAACAAATTATTCGCATACGATTTGCCATAGGTTAGATTCGTTTAATTTGGCTCGGTTTCCTACGACTGTTCAGGCATCTGGAGTAAGAGCTTCGGATGGAGCTTCTTCAAGTTATCTGAAATCAGAGCAACCTGTTGCCCACTTTCAAAGAAACCATATCTCAAGAGTGCAAAGAGCTGTATCTCCCAGCCCTGAAATTCAGCTTACCGAGACTTTTCAGGAAGCTAAGGCTAGCCGGAAAAGATTCTCAACTCCACATCCACGCAGAAATGAATCATATAACGGAATTGGCAGGAGTTTTTACAGAGATTCTCAGGAAAGTAAAGGGCATAGTTCGAAGTCGCCAGGTTCCAGGTCAGCAGCTAATACCAGTCCATTGAGACGCTATAATTCAACGAAATTCAGTGATAAATCAAAGGCTCGCAAGGATTCTGCCTGGGCTAAATATTTTGATCATAATGGGCGACGGGTCACATCTGTAGAATTAGAAGAGGAACATTCAGTTGATCTTTCAAAGCTATATCTTGGTCTTAGATTTGCTCATGGAGCTCATAGTCAGCTTTACCATGGCGAATACAATGACGAAGCTGTAGCAGTTAAAATGATCAGAATACCAGATGATGACGAAAATGGAACTCTTTCGGCTAAGTTGGAGAAACAATATGAAAGAGAAGTGTCACTCTTATCACGTCTCCACCATCAGAACGTTATAAAGGTAACACATACGGAGTACTTTTTACCCATACTTCTAGACTTGCCGAATTATTAGATTAATGTAGTGACTATTAAAGCTCTGTATTCTACACGACGAATTGCTTCAAAGTTCAAACAGTTTAGAAGTGAACAATGTATTTTTTCTCCATGTTCACTTGTTTTTTGATATGTTCTTTTTTGTATATACTGCATCTTAATGATCTAGGATTAGCAATATAGTTTCTGTTCCTCTAATTTGATTATGAATCATGTGAATCCAGTTTATAGCAGCATGCAGAAAGCCACCAGTTTTCTGTGTCATCACAGAATATCTGTCAGAGGGTTCGTTGAGAGCCTACTTGCACAAGCTTGAGATTGAGCATCAATCAGTTCCAATGGAGAAGTTAATTACTTGGGGTTTAGATATTGCTCGAGGAATGGAATACATCCATTCACAAGGGATGATCCACAGGGATCTCAAACCCGAGAATATACTTATAAATGGAGATTTTCACTTGAAAATTGCCGACTTTGGAATAGCTTGTGAGGAGGCATATTGCAGATCTTTCTAGCAGACTCTGTACATATTGATGGCACCTGAGCTGATAAAACGCAAACCTTATGGGCGGAAAGTAGATGTATATGGTTTTGGATTGATATTATGGGAGTTGGTGGCTGGAACTATCCCTTACGAAGACATGACACCAATACAGGCTGCTTTTGCGGTGGTCCACAAGGCGAGTCTTTATCATGATGCTTTTACTTAAAATGTGGCATCAATATACTTATGTTGTAGTTTCATAGTATTAATTTGTTATGAATTCGATTGTTTCAGAATCTGAGACCCATTGTACCTGAGAACTGCCCACTTGCTATGAAAGCTTTGATAGAACAATGTTGGTCTGCGCAACCAGAAAAGAGGCCAGAGTTTTGGCAGATTGTGGTTGGAACACGAGTTCACTTGCAACTGATGGCACCTTGAATCCAGTCCAGAACTCAATGTTTCTTCAAGATCACAAGAAGGGGCTTCTTCACTGGATTCAGAGACTTGGCCCTGCCCATCACTCCAACACTTCCAATAATCGCAACCCAATTTCATGATAAACATCGTTTCCTCAGGTAGTTTTGGGTGTTTGGACAGTCTCTTTAATGAAAATTTAGAGTTTTGAATAAAATATTACAACTTGTATTGTATGCGTTTTACAGTAACACTGTTGTACATAAAACGCCTATTATGCTGTCTGTACTCTTGAGTATGTTCCAACAAATTTGAATTTATCAATTTTGGTATATAATTTTAATCATCACTCATTTCTTTACGCATTACATGAAATATATTTTAAAAAATAAATTCAATAATATTAATTTTATATTTTTCAATTAATTTATCAAAAGTAATTTATGTCAAAGTATTGACATGTAATTTCAAAATGCCAATTAATTAAATATAAAAATATTAAATTCATGTTAACTACTAGTCTCATTTACTAACAGTTATATCCAATAAAATGTAAGATAATATTTTATAAAAATCAAAATATTTGAAGAAATGAATATCATGGGCCAAATAATAGGAAACCAAAATCAATCAAATATTAGATTACTCTTATACATAATGAGATCATTTGTATGCTTTTTCAACACAATTTCTCAGAATTTAATATATATATATATATCATATTATAATAAAAAGTTGATTGACTCAGAAAGGCTAAAATGGGCTAATAAGTGATGATTTGATTGAATGATCGACGTTGGATTATAGCATTATTATTTACAATCAGATCAAAAAATAACTGCAATTCCCATTAAAAAAAAATTGAAATAACTAGTCCACCTTTATTTATGCTGGATATTTATATTAAAAAGAACACTAAACAACATTTTACATTTTATTTGTGTCACTATTGATGTACCAATTAGGATTTAGGGTTGATGGTAAAAAACAAGAAATTAAATTTCCTCCATCCAAATTAATTTTATACAAGCTGCAATAAAGCTTAGTTAAACCTAAACCCCTCTTTAGATCAATTACCAAAATGGGCACAAAACAATCTGAAGGGGATGATTACTCTCCAGCCAAAGCAGTGTTACTTGGTGCCTTAGCTCCTGGAGTCAATGTCAGTTTAATCTGTCCCAAAAAGATTGTCCAGTTTTCAATTTTAGTCGTTGTATTTTTAAGTTTGAATCAAACATTTTTGTATGTGTTGTATAATAATTGGTTAAAAATATGAAAAGATAGTATTTTTATGTTCTTTACTATTGATATGATAATTCTGAATCAAATAGTTTTAGTTTATGTTGTATAATATTTGGTGAAATAATATAAAAAGATGGAGTATTTTTATATTCTTTACTATTGATATGATAATTTGATTCAAATTAATGTTATGTGTGTCAATTATTGGTTTGACTTTAAAATTGAATCAAATATCTTTGTATATGTTGTATAATATTTAGTGAAGATGTATCAAAAGATAGTATTTTTTAATGTTCTTTACTAGTGACATGATAGTTTTTATTCAAATTAAGGTTATGACTCTCAAATAATGATCGAATTTTGTTAATTTGGAGTGTCTTTTAGGGATGGAGGGAGTATTTATTTGATTTTGCTGATTGAAGTGTGTTGTTTATGTTGTTTTGATTTACAGGCTCCTACTTGGAACACATTAAAGATGGCATTTTTAATGTTGGGTCTTTGTCTTGTTGCTATGCTGAGTTTAGCTTTCACTTCTAGTGACCTTACATTGATCCTTCATGTTGTGATTCTTGTTCTAATTACCGGGTCTCTTTTCGTGCTTCTTAGCAGGTACCGCTAATAACGATTGAATCAATACTTTTATATTTCCTATTACTTTGCACTTGTTTTGGTGTCGATTCTTTTGACATGTAATAAGTCTTTTTATAGTTTCTAACAAGTTTGATTTCATGTTTACGTCCTTCCCCCACTCTTTATTGCCTGTGCCCAACTGCCATTTCTCGCTAGTGTTTCTCTCTGCATTGTAGATTAACTTTGGAACTGTTTGAATTGTTTGATTCGGTGAACCGTGCGATCACTCTTTTTGTGATTAGAAAGGGTTGCTCTTTTTCCCTACTGAAGTTGTCCACGACCCCAATGTTTTTGCCTGATACTGGTATATTAAGTGCATTACATTATTAATAAGAACTGAATCTTTGGTTCATGAATGTAGTGGTGGTGCATAGATCCTGTGTATGTTCCTTGAATTCTAAGAAAACGATCAATAGTAAGGGAGTGCCTGCATATAAGGTGTATGATAGTTCTCTCTTGCTGTGATGCAAGCTCTTTCTTTTTCCTCTGTGCCGTTGCTTGTTTTTTAAACCTTTCTTTCTTCTTCATAGAAATGGCATAGTTATATTGTAAACCCCAATGAACCCACTGACTAGTTTATAGCGCTTCTTGCCTTCTGCTTCCAACTGACTAATTTAGTTGTTATGATTGAGGTTCAACATCATTTATGTGACTCTACTTTCATCTCCAGACAAATATGTGGCATTGGTAATAAGTCTTCCTAACTTTCTCTTGTGTATTCTTTTTCCCAGGTTTCTTGCCCAGACGGGACTTGTCACAATCGAGGATCAAATGCAGGAATTAGGATTGGCAATGAAAAGTGGCGAGGAAGAGAACAAGAAGACTAGTTGATAATTTGTAATCAGTTAAGTACCAGATCTGAACCATTCATATCTTGCAGAGCTACAATTAAAAGTCATTACTATCCTTCTGGGTGTATTACAAATAGAATGTGATACATCATTGAGAAAAACAAAGGAGGAGATCTAGACCTTCGGAATCGCTTCTGTTCGTCCAAGATCCTCCCTCTGATACCGGAATCATAGTTTTCGTTCTATTGATTTATCGTCCTTCTTTGGCTTGATGAAACAAAAACATGAGCACCATGGGAACTGCAAAAGGAGTTTCATGTTTGTTCTACTAGTTTTTCTTTCTCCTGAGCGTATTTCTACCATTCATTAAGCTACACAAATTGATTTATACTAGAGAACAATGTTAGATTGCTAAGTTAGGCATCTTTTTTTCCTTTTGTTGATTCTTCTCTTAGCTCTCTGTGTATGATGTTTGAACTTCCTGTTAAAGCAAAGATTGTCTTCTGTCCACAGGTTGGAATCCTTGTTTTGTTATTGCAAATCTAATCTAGGTATATATTGAAGAGTTGAATGAAGGTAAATGTTTTAATGTGATGTATTGAGGGTTGATATATTAACTTTCTCCCTATTAAGCTTTCACATATAAATATAAAAATAATTGTACAAATTGTTTCAAAAGTTTGAAAAAAAAGGAGTATTCAATGTTTGCATAAGTACAATGATGTTTCTTGAAAGTTGAAATTATGAACTCGTTATATAAACTGTCTTCAAAATTCGTATCGGTGTAATTGTAATTCCTAAAGATTAAATGTTATCTTTTGTTACCAGTTTATGCAAGTAACTCTTCACATACACATATCACCATTCATTTATGTCTTATCTGTGATTTCTCATTAAGACTACTTTCTTTAGCATAATGGTAAATTGGTAATTTGCAAGTGCATAAGGCAAGAGATGGAAATAAAAAATTGCAGTAGTATAAGAGTTGAACATGTGTTGACTAGCAGAGGTACTATAGACATCATATAGTAAACGTGGCATTAATCTCCAGACGTGTCAACTACATGAAATGCCACCTATAGACTCACCTCTTTAAGCTGTTTTTCTTTCCACCCCTTTAATAAACCCACTGCATGCATTTGCACAAGTGATACTGTTTGCAATTTCATCTAACAAATCTAAATCCAAAGAATTCTGAAGAGTTCAATTCATAGTTTTTTACTTTTTCAACAACAAAAAAGAATGGCAGCTATGCATGTTACTAAAACGGCCTTCTTCAACCTTTCAAGGGCTTTACCTCAGAGGTCTAATTCAGTATTCTTCCCCAGGAAGGTCTCTAGAGTCTGCTTCACTTCTGCCACAAACTACAACGAGGTATTTTCTTCATCATTTTAGCAGTATATGTGAAAATATTGGACTTTTTTGTGTATTTGTTATATTGTTCAGTAGTCGATAGTATTTGTACTTCTCTCTAGGCTCAATTCGGAAACAACCTCCCCGTATCACAGGCGTAAGGAGCAAGGAGCAAGGCTACGTACAACCGGATCGACTCCCTTGCCATCTTAAGAAGTGATTCTATTTAAGAGTCATTTTTTATGTTATTGTTGTTTGATTTGTTATGTTGGACTATGTTGAATAAAATCAAGGAAAATGTTACAATTACATATAATCAATAAAATCTAAAATTGCATGGACCTCCTGATATCTGGTGTTGGTCAGGGAACAAAGCCATCAAGGGATAAGAGAGAAGAATGCAGCAGTTACAATGCTGATGTCTCGGTAGGAGACGAGAAGAACAGAACACCTGATATGTCTGATAGAGCTGAGGAAAAAATGGAAAGAACCAAGGATAAAACCAAGGACAAAGCATATGAGATGAAGGAAAAAACCAAAGAAACTGGCCATGACATGAAGCAAAGAGCAAAAGATATGGCCGATAAGGCGGGTGACCAGACTGAAGAGGCCAAAGATAGAGCAGCTGAGATGGGACAAGGTGCTAAGGAGAAAATGAAGGATATGAGGGAGAAGTCAATGGACACTGCTGGAAGAATGGCTGATAAAAGCAAAGAATACGCTCAGGACACGAAGGAGTCGGTGAAGGATGCCGCGGGGAATGTGGCAGAGAAGACTAAGGAGGGGACGAACAAGGCGGCTGAAACGGCCCAGAATATCGGGGACATGGCGAAGAAGAAGGTGCAGGATGCTTGGGATGCAGCAAAGGATACTACTCAGAAGATTAAGGAAACTGTGGTGGGGAAATCTGATGATGATAAGGATATTAAAGATATGATTGATGATCATGTGAAGAAACCTAGTAGGGAGTATGGTGAGAAGACTATGGATCAAGATGTTGTGGACAAAAGGAGGGAAGCTGGTGGTGACCATAAATATTGAAGGAGGGGGTGTATGTTTCCTGTTTAATTTCTGCTTTAATTTGTTGTCTTTAATATCTTGAAATAACCCAGAAATGGTGTAATATGTTAAAACGGATTACTGGAATTCTAATACAGTATTATGTTAATTTATTTACTAAATTGGGCTACATAATGTGGCTCACTTATTGTGCAGCGAGACTTTTGCAGCCTCATCTGTAGATCTAAAATATTCTTATTAAAAAATCAAATCACTAAGTTCCATATAATACTAATTAATCGACACACAAGAGGTCGGTAGAATTTATAATGCTATGAAGGAAAACAATATTTACATTATTAATTTGAAGATATAGATCATATTCTACATGGACATTTAGGGATGATGCTTGCTCCTGGACTCCCCACGGTACATCCTGCGATCAAACAGATACTTTTAAGAGCCAAGATAATAAAATTTCCATAATTTGAATCATGAAACCATAAACCACCATGGCATTTTGTAAAAAGACCCATTATATATATAAACGTCGCCATCTATGCAATCTGCCTTTGTGTACACCAAATAATTTGTAAAAAGACATATTATATATCTACTCTTGTAAGTTAAATTTCATGGCATGTACTTGCTCGAATTTTTTTAAGGGGCAAACATGGCCAAATGTAAAAGCGTAGAAGGCATTCTACACTCTTATATACTTTGTGTCTTATACACTTTATACCTTATATACTTTGTGCCTTGTACACTTTATACCTTGTCATGCATTGAAAATATATATTTCCGGCAAACATGCATACCAATCATAAACAGTAGGGGAGTTTGGATTTGGCTGATCAAACATTTGGCCACCAAGAGACTTGGTTGCACTGTTGCTACCAGGGTTGAACACGCTCCTCCAGCAGTTGTCCTTACGAGCAGCGGTTGGCGACATATTAGCCGGTGTCCCAGGTGTGGTCGGGGTTCCGGGGTGGCTAGTTGGCATGGAGAAGGACCTTTGGTATGGGTCGCCGTCCTCTCCCCCTAGTTCAATTTCGAATATAAAATGTTGGTGAATATCAATTTTATTTTACTGAAATTAACATCATATATAGATAGATTATTATCAAAAACGAATTTATTCACTACACTTTTCATATTCATTGTCTATAACTTCATCTTGAAAATCGAAAACGTGACTTACCTTTGAATTTCAAGGGCTTGCCGCTGATATTACTATCCTTCCTGAGCTTACCAAGGCCACGTCCTGGTTGAGGCCCAGCAAGAACGTCATCCCAAACTTGATCTAGCAAAACCATTATAATTTGCCTATGATATGTAACCTTTCTTTGCTTTATGTTTTGTAGTTATTTATGAGAATTATTGTGGCAATATATAAAGAGGTGGACCTAAAATACCTCCTCCTTTGTAGAGAACTTTTGAGTTATATAGTGGTTCACATAATTTCCTATACTATTGCCAATCCACAAATTATTGTATGACTCAAGTGAGGGGAGAATATTATGGGGATTTCGATAATACTCATTATTAGTAAAGGACATATCAAAGTAGATTATATGCATATGTGAAGTTTATGAATGTATAGGTATATTACATTCTGATGTTCAATAAATCATTCCCCATTGATTTTAAATTAATTACATGGTATGTTGTTGTGAAAGAAGCATACAATATTCATGGATGCTCAAATCTTTCTTTTTATGTATGTTAAATACACTAGCTATTGGTGTGTATAATCCTCGTCAATTCAATCTTATTTAATAAAAAGAAATTGAAATTGCTAATATAATATATTCGCTTTACGAAAAGCTTAACTAAGAATTTAAAACAAATAAATTATTATCAAAATTTATTGATACGCTGACGATCGGGATTTTACCTTATCGCATCACTGATTCCATACCTTCAATAAAAGATCATAAACATGAATTGATTAGCTTGTATTCATCCGTATGTCAAATTACAAAACATTAACATGGATAAAGTGAAAACAAATTTCGGAAGAAGTAGTTATTTTTGAAGGAGTAAAGCGTAAACGAGTTTAAAGAATATTTTTGTTGTGAATGAATATTTCAGCAGCTCATAAAATAAGGAGAGTAAATGATGCTGTTGATTTTAACTTGCATATTACATACAGATGTATATCTAAACTCTTTATATTGTGGAGCATATCAATCCAAAATATAGTACCTCCATCCTAAAATGTTAAATTTGATTTCGTACCAAGTTTAATAAACTTCAAGTTACTCTCACAACTTCAAAATTCTCCAATTCTTCCTTCCTCAACAACCTACTTTGGGATTTTCAAATGGCGATCTATAAAGATATCAACTAACGCTTCAAAAATCCACTTATATTACCAATGCCGTGACTACTCATATATGATCACCATGTTTAAAGTGACTCATGCCACCACTTCGTCAAAAATAACACTTCTTACATGCAGGCAATGGGACAACAACGGCCAGAATTTAATTCACACACATCAAAACGCTTTAATTTAACACTTCTTTACACGCGTAATTAAACAAAATAGAAACACCTATTCTCCAAGTTGAGAACTGCTTCACGCATATCTTCAGCACAATATTTAAAATATTTTTTCCAAAGACCTCCACGTGCATTTACGAAAGAAAAATGTAGAATGTAATAAAATAATGGAACGTCAAAGGCTCTTAAGAAAATGTGAATTGAAACACGTGTTATTTCGAATGTGTCATGTCAATTTTTAATATTAATAAACTAAATGAGCCATTAAATGGGACTCAAATGCTACGATATCCTACGCCATTCAGCCTCTTTTAAACGCATAAAAAGCCTCAAACATTTTGAGATAGGAGTAATATACATAACAACCTCTAAAGTAAAGGCATCACGCATATTAAAATTCAGGCCTCAACACCAAGCCACGTGGCACTTTCTCCATTCTTGTGGGTCCCACTTCAGACAGGCAGATAACATGCTTCCCTATTTCTTCTAAAGCCTGGTGAAGTGAGCTTAAGCTTCTTCGGCCATGAAATTTATTTACTAAAAACATATTCTACAGATACAGTCAGATGAATTATTTCTGTCATCAGTCAGAATGACTAAGCCATGCCTTAGTCCTTAAAATGATCATCCGTTTTCTCCATTTTTATGGTTGACTTTATATATATATTAAACGCAAGTATTTAACTGTATTTTAACATTCAAGGACATTTATTTCGACGTGAATTCCTGTAAGTTATGGTGTTAAGTAGTATGGAACTCAAATCTGCTAATTCCTGGACCCATTTGAAAATGAAAATTAGGAAATGAAGTAATGTGTTGTTTCTGATGGAAGTCCATTTGCTTATTTGGGAAACCATGCTGCTTATGGTATTTTTATTTGAACCATATCCGATATCTATCTGAATCTATACTTAGCCCTTATTTGAGGAAAAATTTATATTTAGTCCTTTTTTGATTTAAGTGTCTCTGAGATTTCTTCTCTTGGTCATGGCTTATTGGCTTCCATATGCTGTTACTGTCTCGCAAAGATGGAAGATATACTTACAGTATTCTCACTCAGTGTATGACAAAGATAGTTGATATTAATTGCTTATAATATTACTCTTATAATATCACGATGAGATTGAGACTTGAGGGAGACGATCTCATGTGGACTATTTATAAGCCATGGTACAAGGGTTCGGTGCTAAGTATTATATATAAGAAGGCTGAACAATTATGTCAGATTTGTGAAGTATTTTTTACGATCGCTAACTTAATCTAAGTTAAGTAAGAAATTCAGCATATTTTGACCAATTCAAGGTGAAAAAGGCTGTTGCTCCTTCTGCAAAACTGATGAAAGCATGGTGAGGTGCTAATATTCCTGTTGTGGATTCCTTCTTTGTACCTAGCGGTATAAACCTTGGTATTTAAAGGAATCTATTTTGGGAATTTTATTTATACATTATATCAGTGAATTTTATTAATCTGATGTTCCTGCAGTTGACTTGATGAAGAATGTTCAAGGGATCTATGAGGCTAGCTGTGGATAAATGGGGGCGAATTGAAGTGTCCGAGCCAGCAACATTTGTGGTAAAAGAAGATAACAACTTATCTTTGGTAGAGTACGAGCTGGTCACTGTTACCGATGAGTCTTGAATTGAAGTTGATCATAGCGTTCCATTGTTTATGGCTATTGTGTTTTGATATACCAGCGTCACAAGAACTAGTATCTTTTATTGGTAAAGTTAAATAGTGGTAGGAGTGTAGGACTAATCTAATGTCTGTTAGAAATAGTTGGTACATATGAAGTTATCCTAAGCATTTCAAGTTATATTAAAAATCTTATCGTAATTTCGTTTCATTAATATAACAGACCTAAATACGTTATCGAAGATTCTTTAATATACAATATATATTCACCGAAATATATCACCAGATGCTATGTTAACTGCATTTATAAACGTCAAAACCCATAACGAATAATAATTGGTATAATATATAATGTGAGTATATAATTTTGTAAATTATCCATGAACTAAAAAGATAGTTTTATAACGCTTAAAATTGAAAACAAAATACTTTAAGAATCTTAATAGAACAATATATTAATAGCATCCTAACTTTTTACCATATGAAGTACCTTGTATGTCATTTGGTTCTTCGCTTACACTGCTTGAAGATATGAGATGAAGGCCAAATAATTTATCAGTAGATCGTTTTATTCCAGGTTTTTTTTTTTTCACTTTCGCGGTATGGTGTTTATCTGATTTGTTGTGAAGAATCCAAATAATGTCCAAGATTGATTTATGAGGAGACCCGACAAAGGAGAATAAATAGCTATCAAGTGATCTGTTGATATTTTTGTTAACACATCATAGTAACTAACATTAGTAACAAACTATCTATTTAGCATATAGAGCATGGTTGCGGACTTGCACCAGATGTATTATCTAAAGACACAAGATAGTGAAGATGGGAAAAATTAAATGCCACTGCACATTTTGGTGTTTATCTTTGAATCAGAGTACAAATTTCCATGGTTTGATGAGACCAACAAAAAGGTTTTTACTCATCAACTGAAATAATCTTCATTGGGTTCCCCCAAAAAGTTTTGCCATCTTTGTACCAATTGCCCATACGTATGCCAATAGAGTGGTGCTTTTGTTGGAGAATGCCAAACTTTAGCCATACCCTACTTCATTAGGTAATTTTTAGTATTCATCATTACACATGTATGTATGACAATGTCTCCAACCTTTGGATATAATGTAGGCGTGACAAACGATCTCTTACTTGAAGAAGACTAGAAAATTCAATTGAGAAGGATGAGGTTTCAGAATTAGTTAATTACTCCTTAAGTTTCTAATAGTCTGTTCAAGGATAAATAAAAAATCATGTCATTTTACTTTAAAGTAATCAAGATTTTGACATATAAATAATTGAAGTGTTAAATTGTAAAATGTCCAATAGTGAAGAATGGATAAGGTAAGTAACTATAGAAATCTCCAATATGGCATCATGCTTAGTGGATTGTGCAATAAATTTAACAGGTTGGAGGGCCAGACTAAATTGTTTGGGAGAATTTAATGTGAAAATAACAGGCTTTTATTTGAGAACTTCGGTGGGCAATATTGCTTTGTCTGGAGGAACTACGAAGATGACAATCAGGATATATATTCGTTCAATCTTGTGGAAGTGAAATTTCTCCAAAAATAAATTTTCCAAAAGATGATAAAAATAATATAATAACAAACAAAAAGTCCTACTGCTAGCATGAAAGTGATTTCTTTAAACGTTGATAGAACTTAAAGAATTACCTCTATATTAAAAGCTAGAAAAAAATTACACTCTTCTTCATTAGATGGAATGTAGGAGTGTTTATTGTCATTGTATGATCAAGAACTCACATTTGGATCACTTGGTCAAAGAACTATAAAGTAAAATCATTATCAACTTCTTTTTATTGTTAGGAATATATGACGTCACATTAAATATATAACATGCTATTATGTATATGAACATGGAAATAAGAAGTATGATGATATTATGCTAGAAACTCATTATGAAATTGTATTAACCATTTAGGAATTTTGTAATTTTTCCAATAGAAAAGGTTCAAACTAGCTACATTGTTGTTCCAATTTAATGTGAAAATAACTTGTTTGGAGATTGAAGCAGTGCCAGCATACTGAAGATGACACTGATTATATATTCGATTAAAATTCTGTGCAAGCAGACAACCAAAGTTATAACCAATTTTCAAAATAATAACAAATTTTTTTGCAGGGAATAAAATTACGTGAAAGAATTTATATCTCAAATCGCTTTCTGAAAGTGATATAATTTTCAGACGCAATAGATAAAGATAATGTAACAAATAAAATTTTGACAAACGTTCGCAAATTAATGCTGAGTTTTTGCACGTTCTAGTTGTGAAAATGAAAGCTAACAAAGTATTTGGTAAAATAACCAAAAATAGTTAATGTTATGATGGATCGGGTGAAACTTTTAACAAATTTTCGAAACATGTAATGCATTTTACCTTAATTTCATGTCTCAAACTAGCACAACTTTATAATCATACCTAAGTATCGAACTATATTACATGAAGATTAGTTACAAACACTTCAGCTTAATCTTCTTAATAAGTATCTACTAAGCTTTTTCCTTAGTACTATAAAACTTGGCTCTATTCTTTCATTTCAATAGAGGAATTAGGGGTATAGAGAGCAGTCGTCCTTAAATTTATATATATTTTTATTAATATAATTTTTTCGCTTTTATATATAAATTTTCACTAATTTAATACTCCCAAGATTGACAATCAAGTATTGGCAAGATAAGAAATGGAACATATAATTTATTACTCCAACCATTCTTTAATTCATTTACTTTTTAATTAAATTACAATTTATGAATTATCTATTATTCTGGGGTGGGTTATAAAATTATATAATCTATCTGCTTTTTAAATTCTTTCATGTATTACGACTTTTTAAATTTTTTAATAATATAATTAAAAGAATCGAAATCAAAGATGGCTTAATATATAAAAATTCAATTAAAACCTGACGGCAGAATATTGCCAAAGGCATACCCATGTTTGACTAAAAGCCATAGCAAACGAACCCCATACACTAAAATTGAGTATCACATTGTCACATGCAATCAATAAATACCAATTAAAACAATAACTAATATCAAAGAATACAATGTTGGATATTAATTTATCAGCAATCCATTGCAACAATGTTTATGCAATTTGGAATTTTTGTTTTGTTTATCAAGGCATGTTGTCATCATCCTGGTACTGATCTTGTGCATCATTGAAATTGTTGTACTGATAAGAATTTGCATTGTGATTGCCATATGATCCCCTGGGATGGTATTGGTTCCTCATAGCCATTGCATTATCATTAGGATGTACACTATATTTCTCAGAATTTATGTCATAATAGTACCTCCCATTTTCCAAGAATCTAGTATCACTCATCCCTTGTGGTTGCACTCTGTTTACTCTGCCTCCAAATCTATTATAATTATTGTTGTTTGAAGAGGGGTTTGTTGAGAAGGATGCATCCATAAACCTGTTGTTGTAATTGTTGTTTCCATCGTTACCCTTGTAGTAATTGTTGTAATTCCTGTTGTTTGTTCTGGAAGAATCATCATCTTTGTCCATGAAATCAAAATCCTTAACATTTTGTTGTTGTTGGGCATTATAGTAATTGTTGGCTTCATTATTTTCATAGTTGTGGTTGTTGTTCATTGGTGTGTTGGTGTATGCTTTCTCTGAGAAAGTGGAGTCTTCATTGAAGTCTTCAGGCTCTGTCACATATGCAACAGGATTGTAGTTCTTGGGCAAGTATTTTGCATTGTTCAGGAAATTGTCGTCGACGTTGTTGTTGTTTGAAGTGACAGAGGATTGGGGGAGGTTGAAAGATTCATGAGCATACAGACCATAGCTTTGTTCATCCTCTGGGACAAAGTTTGGTTCTTGCTCTTTGGGGTTATTTTCTGGCTCTTGCCCAATGGATCGGTTTTTTCAGGCTCATTATTTGGTTGGGATTTCTTGGTTTGAACATTTTGGTTTGGTTCCCCGGCTCTAATTCCTTGGTGATGATAGAGGGCCAAAAAGAGGACAAACAGTCAAGGTCACTGAGAGAGTTGTGGGGGGGAAGGGATGGCTTGGAAGGGCAATGGATTAAAGAATTCAGAATTTTGTTTTTGGATTTTTGAGAGTAGGAGGGTAGAGCAGCCTGAGTAGAAAACAATAAAAGAAATCCAAGGAAATGGAGGGCGTAACCTCACCAGTATAATTCGTGTGAGTTAGTGTTGAACCTCTCCCTCTGCATTTTTCAACTCATTAGGAGTAAATGGGGACACCAAAAATCAATAAAGATTGTGCTACCCTGCCAACTCAAATAAATAAAAAACATACAACATCCCCTTTTCTGTATGAAATTTTTAAGGTTCAAATGGAGAATTATTTCATGTTTGAATACTTTTGTTAAGTGTTATATTACTCCAATTAGTCTTAATTATTTATAAAATCGAAATTGAAGCTAATTATCAATTACTCTTAAATTATAATTTAAAAAATTCTAAGAAAATAATATTACGAACTATTTTAAAAGCATTTAATTTAACTATATAAATTTTATATTTATTAGAGCAATAAATAATTAATAATTAATAGTCAAAATTCTACCTCGATTTCCAAACGATATTCATTTTCTTTGAATTTGGCTGAAGAAGCTTTTTTCTTACCTAAAAAAATCTAACCTATATGTAAACATACATAACCGATACATTATAGAATGCTATATAGAGTACTCCGTAATAGTTATGTAGAGTAACATATTTTTAATTCAACAAAAGTGAACTTAATTATTGCTATTTAAGTTTAACATGTGCCCCTTAACATTCATGGAGCATGAGAAATCAGTTCACTCTTTCAGTCTTTATTTCTGATAAGTTAATCGAGTCATATATATTTTTTTTAAAATTAGCAATAATAAGAATATTATAATTTATGATAATATTACAAATTTGAGATTTTTAACTATTACAAGTAAGATAAATATATTTCCACTAAGATATATTTTCACTGAGATTCGAACCCAGGACCTGTTGGTTGGAGGCCTGGGATGGACACCACACACTAATCAAGTCATAATTATGTATTTGTTCATCAGTATTTGACCTAATACTTTTGTTAATCTTAAGTTCTAAGGGTATAAATGTAAAGTTGCATTGCAAACCCTTCTAGGGGCTAATAGCTAATAATAGGAATATATGATACGTCAATTATGGCATAGATTGGAGTAGAGTGGGGGCTGGGTTATGGATTCTGGAAAATATGAAGTGCATTTATTATATTGCACCAATCACATGTGCCTCCCATCTAAATATTGGGTCGATTTGCATGCTCAAATTGATTCTCCACTCACTCAATATTTATTTCAATTCAATGAGCCTTCGATTCTAGACAAACGTGTCTATCGATCACTAACTTAATTTAAGTTTACCAAACTTACTATATTCATGATTTTAAGTTAAATCTATATCTTTATGAACATCAAATTTTAGTTTGGTCCGAAAGTTGGTTCTCCTTCCGTCTGCATTCTTATCGTCGGTTTATTTTTTCATAATAAACCCAGGAGTTGTTGAAGCGTTACTTTAGGGAGATCATCAGTTAGCATGCATGTCCATACTTATTGACCACTTCAAAATCAGGAGAAATAATTATTGACATCACCCTCAAGCCACTGTTAATCTTTTGTAGTTGTTGAAAAACAAAATGTCTATCCATTCTTAGCTGATTAATTGATGGTTTCATGATATATATCAAATAGATGGATCTGATATTCTCCATTGCCTGAAACTTCTAGGTCAAGTGATCCTAATTGAATAAGTAACAACTAAACAAAGATTGAAACGAACCAGTGGCACTTCGGTTATTCTCAATGTTATTCTTTACCAGGAATGGCAGTTGTAGATGTCAATTATACCAGGTCGGTTGTTGCCACTCCGACGTCACATCTCTTATTATCGGAAATAGAGAAACAGAAAACAGACTCACCAAATACCAAGAACGTGATGCATACATTAAGGTTATTATAATTAATTATTTTAATAGTAAATTTATAAATTTTATACTTTTTGATTTTATATTATAATTCATTTTGCTTCATAAAGAAGATCACATAATTTTCTAACTAATAGATTTAAAAGTTTTGTTACTACCACTACTCTTCATTTTCAACGCTAATTGTGTTATTACTTAAGTATTTTATTTATTGTTAGAAAATAATACTTTCTTTTAATAAAAAGGCACTTATGTTATTTTATTTATTATCAAAATATCACTTCTCAATCAATAAGAAGATAAATTATTCACAATTTACTATTTAATTTTATTTTATGTATTAATTATAACATATTTAATTGATGGTTGTCTCAATTATTTGCACAAAAATTGAATAATATCACATCTATTACGAAATTCTTTCACTTTTAGCCACGCAAAATACAAAGAGGCCACACATTGATGCCCTCGCTCGAATGTAAAATATTTCAAATGAATTACATTAAAAATCAAGGAATAAGAACACATTTACTCCTTAAAAATCAAGTGAAACTGATAAACTTTTAAAATTTAATAAATACTTTTAATATAAAATGGCTTACTAAATTATTCAAATAGTTTATACTGATCAAGCATTTATACATCATCAATGAAGTGAATTAAGACTGTTATAACTGAAGAAACTCTGCCTCTTTACGAAGACATGCTTGACAGATATGGGTGCCTTTCGTGGAGTATTTCTAAAGGTGAAATTAAAATTAAGTCGAGTAATGAGAATTCAACAACCGGCTCATTAAAGGTAGATATTTCCTAGCTTATGCGATCCGAGATAGTATAAATAATTTTGGAATAATATCGAGAGCATCGAGATGAGTATTAGATTTAGTAGTAATATACGCCCTTAATAATGTTCAAATCGGTTTCTAAGAGGATTTTGGGTTTTGGGAAGGTTTAAATTAACCGAACTGAACAGAATCTCTACCCTTCCCCAATATCCTAATCTACCACCACTATCTCCATCATCATCCAAAACCTTCTTATTTCTCTCCATGGCTGAATGTTTCCATTTCCCCCTTGAATTTTTTTCCATTTCTCCTCATCGATCACGCCTAAATTCAAGTTCTTTTATTTTCTCAATTAACACCTCATCATATCAGTAAGAAAGATCAAATCTTTTGAGATATTTCTTTTGTTTAAGAGCTGAATTTTTATGAATTTTTGTTGACTTTAGATCTTGAATTTATTATGGCATAGAAATGTTATCGAGTATCGCATAAGTGATTGGGTTTACATTTTCTGAGTGATTATCAAATGTTTATGCCGACTTAAAGTGTTATTATCGGGGTACGCGCCATGACCTATTGAGATTTTACGGTTAATAATAATGTAGTTAGTGTTGAATATTAAAAGGTATACCAATCTTGATAAGGATGATTGCTAAGGGTTGTAAATCTGAATCGCGGAGACGCTGTATAACACTCGGGGTTTATATAGACGCTACAGAGTTATTCTACAAAATGTTATAACGATAATTTCTCAATGGTGAGTCGGAAAATTTCTGATCTAAAGACGGCGACACCTAGAGTCATTATTATCAGCTGGGCTCGAAAGGCACAAATCTCACGATGGGGACCTTTCATACATATGTTTATATTAATGTGACGATATCTCTTGGGGATTATTCCTTCCGATATGCATCAGGTGATTATGATTGATACTTATGTGTACCTTGATTTAAGTGTATCCATTATGATGAACAATTGAGATTTTGGGTTAGGCTACGTAGATAATTGAAATTATGATTCATATCATGCGATATTAGTGATTATGATTTATATCACGGAGGCTGGTAATATGATTCATGACGAGATAGGCCGCGGTACGCGCGCGCCACGTGTTTGATTGCTTTGCGCTATATTGCCAGCTGACTTTTGACCGAGGTTTGCGACGGCATTGCAGCTGCCCCGGATCTGTGAGGTTTCAGTGCAAGAGTACATTGCGCGAGCCTCGTCAGAGGACGGAAAGCGAGCCCTCATCTGGCCATGGAGGCGGATTCATATGTGTATTATTTGAGGCGATTCTCATATGTGTATTATTTGGTATGATTCTACGCGGTGTATTATTTTGGAGTGCGACTCTCTATTTGACGCTTTGTGTGCCGAAATCAAGCTTCTCAATGAATATGCGATTTATGATTATAAGCTCATGTGTATAGTATTATGTAACATCGTATAAGAGATCGGCGAAGTCAGGACTGCTATTCACGTGGGCTCGTCGATGTAAAGCATACGTTATTTTATATAAGTATTTAATACGTATACGCCAGTCGCTTTGTGGTATTTGTATTCACTGCAAATTAACAAATTTACTCCCTTTTCTGGCGGGCGACGCTTATGCTCAGGTTCTAAAGAGGTCGATCACCGAGGTCACGAGAGTTCGCATCGACAGTCGCGTATCAAGACCGCATTTGGCGCTGTATGTATTAATCTTCACTACTTATTTCTCTCTTTTGCGATCGATGAGAAAGTATTCATAGATTTGGTATTTATTCATCGAGGGGTCTGCTTGTCATATCTCTTCCTATATTGTATTTTTGATTCTCATTCATTGTATAATTGGGCGTGAATTTGTATTACGTCGTTTCGTTATTTTATTGTATATATGTCAAGTTAGTTCACCAATGATGTGACAAAAGTATTTTATTATTATTAATGTCAAATGAAGTATTTTTATGTTGTCATCCATCATCTATGACTCGTAAAATGTGTTGTTGACGACCTTAACCTCGTATGCCTAGACCAAGCACAAGCATAATAACAGCATTTAATCATGGATCATGAAGTGTCATGAATGCAAAGCAAATAACACCCGTATCTTTAACGTGGTATCCTTAATCCATGTGTTAGGGATTCGAATTCCATTGGCAGAAATGAACAGGAAAGCCACCATAATGGGAAGAAACATATTACGTATCTGGAATGACATGCTCGAGACGAATACCATTAACTATTCTATAACCCTAAACCAAGCATCATATATCAGTTTTGTTACATAGTGATTCAAAGATAAATGAGAGTATTAATAGCCAAAAGAAAGAACTCAAAACCGCCTCATTTAATTGTTGTCGTTTCGCTACGAACGCGCCTGAATGACTCATTTGCACAAGCCTTCGGGCCGTTTGGTTTTGCCTCTCGCCTAAAGAGCTATCTAACTTGCTCATTAACGGGCACAACAACCGTAGTAACGGCCCCTCGCAACGGCACGCAGGGCCGCTTGGCCCTCAAAACAACAAAATGTGTCGAGGCTCGAGTTGAGCTTGCAACCCGATTCCAAATTCGATCTTCTTATTCGACAATGGCAATGTCGATTCAAGGCATATTCAAAACACCTTTAAGTATGCTATCTTCACGCATTTATTTTTAAGATCATATCGTATTTAATTATATTTATATGTAAAGGAAAAACTAATATAAGTATTATCAAGGACAATATACTCTTATTTAAATTTAATAAACTAACATCTGCTACTATTTACCGATCACGTAATTTTTCTTGTTCCTTTTACTTGATCGCTTACTTTTCAATGCAACCTTTTTCATTGAACTTTAAATCTTTAACATAATTGGTTTGTATCTTAATATTCTGTATTTTTCATAATTTGAATTTCATTGAAAATAGGAAAATCAACCATCTCTTTAATAAAGCAATCTTTAAACTATATTCTGGAAATCTGAAACTATATATTAGCCAATGTGAATATTGATATTTTAATTTCATTTCATATTCAATTCAACTCTAATTAATTATTGTCTAGAGCTATATATATTTACATTTAATCATAAAACTAACATGTTATTATATTATAATAATAAAAGACTAAATTTGAAATAAAATATTCAAAATCTCTTACCTTCCAAACTAAATGATTGGTACGCTTTGATTTAAGTTTATTTCTCAAATTGACAAACTTTTACCTCTTAATCGGAGCATAATTTTGGTTTGAATAAAATTTAATATCAATATTAAATATATTGAAAATATTATTTATTTTTGATAATTTTATCACATACAAAAATGTTTTTAATTTAATATTTGAATCAAGCCAACCATCCAAATTTAAACATCGACAACTTTATTTTAGCATATATTATATATCTTGACATTTTTTAATTTCTGTCTTTTTGAATTATATTTAAATGTATATAAAAATATCACATAATAATTTAGATATATATTATTTAATAGTAATTTTTTTTGATCAGAATTTATTTTTTTATTTCTAGAGACTGAATACCATTTCATACAAAAATTTTAGTATGAGTAGACTAATATAGACTTATATGAAACAACAATAATGATAGTATGATAATTAATATATATAGACTCTCATGGTACTCTCAAGAACAATTGCTCGATTATATTCCGCCACTGAGATTCGTAAGATGCTATTGTCCTATCACATTTAATAATAATTTTTATTATTATATAATTATATTTATTTTATATTTTAGAATTTTATATATGGTACTATATTTTCTATTTTAGAGAGAAATTAAGATCTTTCATAATATAATTAATTTTATTATTAGTGTCATTTTCATATATAAAAGTGTAATTTAAGAATTAATAATAAATAAAAGAAGCAACTCACACTAAAGGTGATTAGGGCGATCTTACTAGACTGCCAGATCTCATGAGACACAAGTACGCTTAATTATATATCTATTAGACTCGTTGCTCAAGTCAATGTCAAATCCTGATATATTAGTTATCATACAATTATAATTTATAAATCATACGATATATGATATACAATTATTATACTCACTAAAGTACCTAAGGTGCATAGATGGACTCAAATTTAATAATGGATTAAATTTTTGATAATTTCCGTCTATAGCCCCTTACAATCCAACGTCCAGTTAAAACTCCACTAAAGCAATATCGAAAAGTTGGTTGCTCAATTTAATAACTAATCTGGTAAATAAATTTCTTGTTACTTAAAGAGCATAATGCAATGCAACTAGACAAAAGTTGGTAAGCTGAGAGCGTTGCAGTTGTTGGCCTTAGTCATTAGCTTGCCCCATTTCATCAAATCTAAATTAATGCAATTTAAATAGGCACTATTCACAAAGAGAGCTTGTGAGGCTATTCAAGGAATGTGAGGCTTTGATCACTGCTGCATGCTTTAAAGTTTTAAATTTGAACTTTGGTAAATTCTGAATATTGCTTAAATTCTCAATTCAAGAATTTGAAAATTGAATTCATGAACCTTCCCAAACTGCCTCAAGACTAATGTTTAAAGGTTAGGCAAAATCTTTTGTCTGGACGGATTCTCTCTGGGCTTGCCTTTGAATTTCCCCAACGACGCTTTCCCTTTATATACCATTCATCAGATTATCCATCAAGAATAAAAATAATTAATAATTTTGTTTATTTATTATATAAATAATAGAATCTCATGTATTTATAAATATTAGAAATGATTTTATAATTCAATTTTTTTTTTACAATTATAATTTTGTAATAATTTCACTTACAAATATTTATTTGACTTGGATAATTAATTAATAAACCTCCCAATATATTATTAATTTGAGATTTAATTAATAAATCTATTACTTAAGATAATTTTATCAGTAGTAAATTCTACATTCAACATCAATATTGTTTATACAAAAATGTTAGTTACAAGAACCAACTAAATCACCATGCATTTACTTTCAGAAATCCAAATATAAACTTTATCGCTATTTCACTTAAGTATCAAGCATCATATAATCCTAGTATATATAAGATTTGCATTGATACAATAATTAGATTGCACTTAAGAACTCATCGTGTTGATTTATTAACAAGATGATGACGGAAATGATAAAAAGCTGAAGAACTGAATAAATATCGATATAAATTTTTGGCACTCTTTACTAAAACTGATTCATTTCCATAACTAACATTTATATTATATTAACAATCTAAAAAAATTATAATCGCGATAAAATTAACATGCATTGAATCTGTACACCGAGAAGGCGAATAACTATAATATTAATTTAATCTAAATTCATAATATTAAAGTAAGGTTAGAAAAAGACAGGATTCATAGATTTCTTGAACTCTAAAAGCTGTTCTCCTGGATGAAAGGTGTAGTAGGGTCAGGAACAGTGAAATGATATACCAAAGCACAAATTACAAAAACCATTCATACAAGCGCTGAACCTAATTCTCTACCGACGATAACAATCTAAAGGAAATCTACAAGAAATGAAATACGCCAGCTTAAATGGAAGAAAATAGTGAAAGTAATGATTAAGCTTTTTTCATGACTCCTGAAATTAACTAACTCTGAAAGTTCACACAAAACCATCCTAAGAAAGCCAATAACTGAAACTATAGTAATGCATTTCATAAAGAGCAATAATGTCCTTCTAGGTGATTCTTCACCCCAGCAGCTCATCCCTAAATTGTGCTGGCTCAACCCTGTTTAACTCCTGAACAGCAATTTAGTGTAACCGCCTGGACTGGTATGCTGGCTATGACCTGGACTGGTATGCTGGCTATGAGAATCGTCATCACCTCTGAAAGTTGAACCACCATCTTCTGGAGTGGCCAACTTAAACGGACTGGATGTACTCTTGGACCGTTTACTTCCTCTGACAACTTTGTCATGCATGTCCTTATCATGAACTGATTCTACACCAATTTCATGGTCCTCCACTCTTGGCCGCTTCCCATGAGAAGCAGTTCTGAGCTTACTATCCAACAACTCTTGCTGAAGTGAATCATATTTTGCTTGGATCGATTGAGACAGGCTCAGCTCTTCCTTGTTTCAGCATCAGCACGGCTTGACGTCAATTCAATAATGTCTCGAGTAAAGTAACTGACTTCTTGTCTCTTTCTTTCACTGTTTCTAAAAGTGAAATCAATCTTTTTTCTCCTTTGTACTCCTGAATGCATTTTAGACCCTGGAAAATCATCTCTCCTTCACGATACCTATCAACCTCGTTGGCTAGATCCTCCTTTTCCCTTTGTAATTTCTCAACAAGCCTCTCAGCTCTCTCAATTTGCGCCAGCCTTTCCATTGACGTACGCTGAATATCACTCTTCTCTCTTTGGGATACAGCTGCTTCTGCTCTGGCTTTGTCAGCCAATTCAGTAGCTCTCTTAGCTTCAATTTCAGCTGACTTGCACCTTCAGTCTAATCATTAATTTTGCAGAGATTTTATTGTAGATGATGCTGGCCTATACTTAGCTTCTGCTCAAATGTTGTGGCATGGTGCTTTCTAATTGTCGCCTAACTCCTGATTTCAAGGCTGATGATCAACACCATTTCTTCCAAAAGGATATACACTGAGAATATCATAAATGTCCAAACAAGTTTTTATCAGTTCATATCACATGATTACTTTGCACTACATTCCAACTAATAGAGAAGATACCTACAACAAGAGAATCTAATCATAATTTGATCTTAAAACAGTCACAATGATGAACTAACTGTAAGAAAAGAGGAAATAAACAAGACAATAGCATATACTAGCCTATAAAGAAGAAACAAGTATTTGCAAAGCCTAAGAAGAAAATTCTGGAGAAAGCTACAACATGGCTGGGGGTAGATAGTTCTAGTTGCCAATTGATGAGTTCACAATCTTCACATACACACCTGCAAACTTCACTCTTTAATCAACTGAGATTACTGCCCAAGCTATCCCTTAACGTCTCATCCTGCAAATGAGCATATAAAAAACTCTTAGTTAAAGTGTAATCTGTTTAAAAAGCATGGTTTCTTCATATGTTCATAAACACTGAAAAGCAAGATTTCAGAACAGTAGTAGCGAACTCTGCCCTAAGATCATCCTCGGTTAAAGATTGATCTTCCCAAAGAGCTGCACATACTATTTTCTACAAGCAATGTCATATTTCCTCTTCCACTCCACTGCCTCCCTCCCAGTGCAGAACACAGTTCTGAAGGCATCAACCTGCCCCGCAGCACTAGCTCTCACTAAGTGGATACCAATTCTGAACCTGAACTTGATCTCTGTCAGCCTTCTCAGCTTGCCTCGTATTTCCTTTTCCATTCCAAGGACTCCTGTTTGGCATTTTCCCATGTTTTTGATAAGCTTGAGCATCTCTCTTCATAAGAACTAGATTTGCTTTGCAAATTCATTATACGTGTTGTATAATCATCAGCAAGCCTTTTCTTGTCACTGACAGCATCTTCATATCTCTTCAAATATTCAGATTTATTCATTTCACTAGCTCAACATCTGACCAATTGAGCGCACTTCAGTGTTCATGTGATCAGCCTGTTTCTTGATGACATCAAGAATGGGACCTTCCAAACTAATAAGCAAAAGCTCAAATGAGAAATAGCATTCCCAGCAAAAATAATCTCCATAATAAAAATCCAAGGATGCAACTGACAAAGAAATGTGTTTATTTGACTATGATTTGTCAGACCAGAAACCTGTAAGCAATAAGACATCACATAGAACTAGTGTGAGAGCAATGATCCATTCTACTTTACTGTATTCTTTCATTTTCTGGACGAATGCTATTAAGTAGTAATTGAAAAACGATGAATCAATATTTATCGTCAGGCCATGGAATCTTTAACTCTTCATGCCAGAATTCTCAGGTACATATTACAATTGTTTAAAAGAACCTAAGACATAGAAGTAATACTGAAACACAATAGTAGTATAAAGTAAACTCACCTTAAGAATACTATCAACTTTTGCATTAGGGGATTGACAAGCCACTCTCAGTTCCTTCTCCATTTTCTGTACAGCATTTAAACATTGTAGATGTGCCTCCCTAAAAGCATCCCTCAACACCAAACACTAGCAATCAAATGCACATTATTAAATGAAATAAGACGGCAATTTTAACTTATATACTTTATTGATCTAATTTATGTTTCACAATTTGCATTTGAATTTTTCTCTACGGATGAGGAAAACAGAAAACAAACATAAGTGATTGAACTTGTTTCATTAATTGAAAACCCATATTCAGTTACATAGAACGTTATAGGGAACTAAGAAGAAAATGATAAGCCACAATAACAGGAGCATCCTTCTCTTTATATTACACCATTCCAGAACTCGCGAAGAATTGAAGAGACAAGCTTACGTGGGATGTGGCAGAGAAGTATTCTACATTTGTATTATTTTTTTTAAAATTTTTGTACGGCATTCAACATTATTAAAGCATCAGTGAAACTACCATCGGTACAGCCTTCATAGAATGGAAATTACTACCTCAAAAGCCTTTTTTACAAACTTCTGCATTCGACTTTCATACTTCTGCCTGGTTGAACCAAAACCCACAGCAGTATCCTTAAATATTATAGCTTAATGCTCTTTGACCCATCTTCATGAGCTTCTCTTAAAGCAGCCTAGTAATCCAGATACCAAATTTTAGATTTTGAACAGAAATTATCATAAATAGCCAAACTAAAACTTACTTCCTCAGGAAGCTTGGTTTGGTCAAAAGAAGAGATGTACACTTCAGTAGCCAATTCATAGGCCCTCTGACACTCAGATTCTTCAACACTCTGCAAAATACATACAAAAGAACAAATAAAGAAATAACGAAAAGGCAAACTTAAATTAGTTAACAATGAAACATATTAGCAAATCGTAACAAAATTGAAAATTAGCACTATGTCAGCAGATGCTTACATTTCCTTGATTAATGTTAAAGCAAAAGAAAAAGAATATCGTTGGATGGATTTTTCGTACAAGTCTCAATGTCCTTGTATAGAACTTTTTCAGATTGTTTAAATCTGTTAGGGCATGTATTTCCTTGTTATTCCATCATTCTTTAATTAAGAAAAAATGCAGTTGGCCTGTTATCTTGAGTACATTAGGTCTCAAAATGTAATTAATATTCGAAGTCCTCCTATTTCACTATAGGTTATGCCTTCAAATATTTTATGCTTGAGGATGAACAGAAAAAAGAACATCATACCATGAGGAGGTGATTGTAGGCACTGCACCTTTATTAATAGCATCCAGAAATGATTGAGTAATACGAGCAAGTATGGGTCCAGTCATTATTGTTGCTCCTACTTGTTTAGGCCGCGTTCTCTCGAAGACAAATTTTGTCAAAGCATCAAGACCTGATTTGAATTCTGGCCTTAACCTATTCAGCTACATATAAAGAAGAAATTAAAAGAGGAAAGAAGAGCAAACAATTCCAGGATATGGATGGACTAATATAAGAAAGAAAACACAACACTATCGAATCAGTTGCTAGTATACGTGAGTACTCATAACAAGATCAAATTTAGGGAAGACAAAATCTAAAAACCGACCGAACCAAAGATCCAATTTTTAACCAGATTAGTCTTCGCGACGGAGTATAATCCTGAATCAATTTTAGAAGCTCGACTTTCAAATAACCAACTTAAATCCATATCTAAATTTTATTAGAGATTTCAATTTTCATTTATTATTCTTTTCAAGATCCTAGTATTTACATATATCACAATGAGAACTTAATTTTTAACCTTGTTTCATTATCGTAGATAACTTTACTAAGATATATATAAATCTTTCTAAACTTAATAATATAAGAATACAAAGATACGTAGTTAACGATATCGCTAGATCAACGCCAGATTGTATTTGTATAATTAATCTTTAAAAAGGAAGTTCATTGAAACAAGCATTGATTAGTTCTTAGACTTAATTTTAAAGCCAAGACGATAGACTAAAAAATTATCCCAAAACCGAACTTAACTCAAAACTCAACTGTAATCCGGATGGGAATCGATCGAACGGAACCGATCAAACCAACCGATTTAGGATCGCCTTTGAGTAGAACAATGAAATAGTGCTCGATTCTGGGCCGGGCCAAAACCGAACCGAACCGACCAGACACACCCCTAACTTCAATTGTTTCAGTTATTGAGCAAAAGTGTTCCATTTTTGAGCGACATAACTCGCTAACCACCTCGAGAAACCGAATTGAACATAGGGCCTCTTGAGTTGTATGAAATAGATTTATACCAATGCCGTGTATCAATAAATAAACAAAACTTTCTTAATTAGATGATATATGCTCACATTTCCATTCAACATGCAGTAAATTGCCTGCTTCCTCCTAAGCTTGCTTTCTCAATTAAAATTAGAAGAGAACAGGAGATCATTACAGATAATCAGCAACTTACAGAAATTTGATCTAGTCTCTGGAGATCATTTTCATCGCTCAAAGGTCGCACAAGGGGGAAGCATTCTGTCTAAAAAAGAGCCTAATGGACTCCTCAGATCTGTCAATAAAACACGCTCACAAAGTCCTCTCAAACCAAACCATGGGGCCAACATAAAGTTATAAAAAAAAGCTAAGAAAGTGGTAACCTCTGCTTAGCAGCCACATTATTTTGCACCACCTCAATAGGTTTGTTTAGTTCCAGATAACGAGTTATCCTCTTATTTCTTCCACCAAACTAAAGTAAAAATCCTGATAAGATAATGCTAGAGAATCCGAGAAATAAAACAGTCATATCACAAACAAACGAAGTGATAAAAACGTGAAGATCAATTGGAAAATCCCTGAGAAGCCAGACAAATATTGGAGAGAACTGCCCAAGCTCTGAAGCTGTAGTCTTTCCTCCAGATGCTCTAACACGGATATGCTTAGTCATTTCAGTAACAAGAGATAAGCGATCAAGAGCAGTTTCATCAATCCCACCATCTGCAAAGCAATATATACAGAGTTATCAAACATTGAAGGCTAGTTTGGATATACTTGGTCAAAGAGCAAAAAAGATGTTGCAAAAAGAAGCTCCAAATAGGTAGTTTCGAGAAGAAGAAAAAGTTTCTCACCTTTTATTCACTTACAGCAGTACTATTTTACAGAAATTGCACTTTACCAACTGATTAGATACACATGCTGGACAGAAGGACCGCTTAGAGAAAATCGCACGGTAAGTTCCTGCTGAAAACAATCTTCATTAAAGATGCGATCGAGAAAATCTTAACTTCTGAAAGTGGGTGAGACATAGGGCCAATCCACAACAAACAATAGCGAGAAAAGGACATCATCATGACAATTGCCTAGAAACAAGGGAACGGCTACAACAAAGAAATAGATATCTTAGGTTAAAGGTGGTTTCTGATATATCAAGCAAACACAAGTACAATTACTGCAAAGAAATAACTATGTAGTTGTAATGAGATAATGATTAACTAGTTAGAAACTAAAGATGTACTAATTATGAATTAATAAGGATCTTTCCAGTTTGATCAAAGGCATCAATTCCTTCTGTATCTAATAGTAAAAGATTGTATTCTGTCCCATCAAGAGCTTTTCTCTTAAGAGGTGCACTCCACAGCCACAGGCCCTTTGTACATGGTCGATGAGTCGATGCAACTTGAAATCCACTGCTTTGACCAAGAAGCTAGAACAAACAAGTGTAAGACGTTTCCTAGTCAAATATTCTATATCAAAAGATCCTGAACTGCTTAAGATAGAGAATAGAGATTTTGAGCAATTATATATATATATGTATATATTCTGAGCAAGATAGATTGTGAGCTGAAGTAGCAGCACTCTGAACCCAAATATGAGTAAGGAGACTTCCTTGAGATGAAGAAAAGCATACCATTTTCATGTAATGAGTCAAATGTTTACCAGGTAGTTAGGATCCAATGTAACAAGTGAAATGCTAATAACTTGTCCATCTTTATATTCTGAGAACTCAATGCAAGTAAGAGAAAAGTCACTCTCTCTTGTTAATGTGTCCATCTTTCTTCTTTCTACTACAGTTTAGCTTAATTTTGACACACATAACATCATTAGTATAGCTTAATCTTGACAACCAAACTACTATATTAATAATACGTTACCTTAATGGGCACTAGGGTTAGCCTAGTAGGCACAGGATATTACTATTGCGAGGTCTCGTATGAAAGTCCTTATACAGTATCTTAAATATACTACATTTTAATATTTTTTTCTAAGTTAACAAAGTCAATTACTATAGTTTGAGTTCGAAAATCAATATTGAAAAAGTGAACTCATCAAAACTCAAAACTGGACAATCTTTTTGGGACAAAGCCAGTATTTTCTAAACATTATTAATACCTTATTAAGAATATAGCTTTTGACGTGACGTGCAAGGCCACAAACAGACACAATCCCAACGGGCTCTTTGAATTCAAAAGATAGCTTTTTCAACCTAGTTTACTACTAGCACTCCAAGTTTGATACCAATCAAAGTCATATGCACCAATTTATCCCCAAAGTTTCGTAATTTTGACCACTTAAAGTCAAACTCAACAATCTTTACCACTTAATTAACACACAAATTCCAAATAAGTTAAAAATTATTATAAAAATACTAACCTTCATAAAAAATACCACATTTAAATGTATTTTTAACAAATATCCCCTCCTCCCTATAAAGATTGTCTATTTTTTAATTTTTTTTAGTAAGAACATATTTAATACTCAGGACTACATTTTGAGTTAATGGAATAGAAGACCCTTGTCCGGTGAAACAAGATCGTTCTGGGTTCGAAACTTACCTCATCGCTAATTGTAAAAAAAAATAGCTACATTTTGATTTTTCCTTTGACAATGTTAACCGAGTCAAATTACTATAGTTTGAGTTGAAAAATGAAAATTAAAAAGTGGACAATCTTTTTGGGACTGAGTTATTAATATTAATACCTGGTTAAGAATATAGCTTTTGCCTTGACGAGCACGGCCACAAACGGATACGACACCGACGGGGTCTTTGACTAGCTGGAGAACCGCGAGGGCTTCAGGATCGATTTGGAACTTCCCTTTATCGTCGCAGTACACGAACCGGATTGGTCTCGCCGGACCGGCCACGATTGGGGAGGAGGGGAGTGAAATACTGGTGGTGGAGTTGTCTGAAGCGGTGGAGAGAGATGGAGATGGCGACGGAGGTTCGGCGGCGGCGCCGCCTCGGTTGAAGAATCTCATCATCTTCTTTACAGAGTTAATGCTCTGTATTTTTTGAGTTGATTGGGTGGGAAAGTGAGGGACAAAATTGTAAAGCTCACGCTATTATCAATATGGACATTTGGTAACTATACGAGTAATCGATTCCTGATCGAGTATACCTTAAACCGCCATTGAATACTAGCAGATAATGTCTAACTCGACTTTGTTATCAAGTAGTGTAGGATTGCTAAGGTTCAATGAGAGCTTGAAGCTTTGGTTTATTTCGGCCTAAAGCTGGTGACAACTTCAAATTGCTTAATTAACTTTATGAATCGGGATTTCATCTAATCATTTATATAATTAGCTAATCATGCTTAGAATTTCGAATGAAATAACCTTATATAAGTTTGATCTCAATCTACTGTTTAAGCCTTACTTCTGGCTAGTATGAGTTTTATGCTCTAAATATCTCGAAGCCAAGCTTGTAATCCGACAAAGACACATCCCAAGCAATCGGATAATTTCACCTGTTTATTTTAAATATATATTGTCTATTTAATAAGATAAAACTCGATTACTATTTCAAGTTTTATACTAACCGACCCAAATATCAATCGGTCAATCAATTCGGATTTTCTAACTCCCTAGAGCATGGATGCTATAAGCAACTCCAAACAGTATTTTTGGTGTGTGAAATGACTATTTTAGCCCCCTTATTTGTAAAATGGTGTGTTTCATTTGTATAAATAGTTTATTTAAATATATTTTCAATAGTGTTTAAAAGTAGAGAAACATTTATTTAACGAAATTATCAATCGTTTGTTTTAAATATTATTAGAGTGATTGAAAGAAGCCTCCCAATTTCAAATAATGGCAGAAGGAAAACATAGCCACATTACAGAGAAACTGTATGAATATGGTGACAAACTTAGCCAATCCAAAGACAAATCTCAGGTTCATTTTTTTTTTTGTAATTTAATTATTAGTAATTTAATTTTTAATTCTAGGGTTTTGAAGCATTCATTTTTTTTTGTAATTTGATTATAAATGAGTACTAATTGTAGTGTTATTCAAGGGTTTTGTTTATTTTTTGAAATTAATGATATTGAAGCACTCAATGTCTATTTTTTTGTAATTTTGTTAACCTTAAGTCAAAATTGTGATAGTTTATTGTTAGTTTTATTGTTTTGTTGTTAATTGAATTGCAATTAATGTGATGTCCCAATTCGAAATCGACGCGTTCAACTTTTTTGTGATTTTATTATCTAAAAGTTCAAATTAGAAGTGTTTGTTTTAGTTTTTATTGCAAGGGTTTTGTTTTTGCTTGTATTGGAACTAATGTTGGAAATTTGAAATTAAAGAATTGATTTTTTTTTGTTGGATAATAGAATGTGGAAGATTATGACAATATATTGAAGGCAGCAAAGAGCAACAGCATTAAAGCGAGGCAATTAGCTGCACAACTCATTCCGAGGTTTTTTAAGTTTTTCCCGAGCTCATCAGCTAATGCTATTGACTCACACCTCGATTTATGTGAAGCCGACGAACTCGGGGTCAGTTTTCTTGAGACCATTTTCATGTTTTTTAAAATACTTGTCTTTCTTAAATTCTGGAGGCGATGATACAAATTATGGAACTGTTTTGACAGTCTATATTTTTTTATCGAGCTCCAACCCCTTTTCGTGGTTATATTAGGTTCGGATTCAAGCTATTCGAGGACTCCCTCTTTTCTGCAAAGATACACCGGAGTATCTATCCAAGATTGTTGATATTCTAGCGCAGCTTCTTCTTACAGCTGGTAAACTAAATGGTTATGCCTGTCAATATATCTCCTATGTTGTGGTGCGACCTGACCTCATACTTTTATGTGCTTGCAGTGGAAAATGTGGAACGTGATGCTGTGCATAAAGCCCTCCTTTCATTGTTGAGGCAGGACGTAAAAGGTATGCCGTATGCCCTGATACTGCGAGTTTAAATTACCATTTAGTCACTTACATAGTTCTTCTCTAAGGAATTATAACTGTATGCCATATTTAATTCATCCACTGATTTCACTAGTATAGTACTGAAAAGGATTAAAAAAAGTGGTGTTTATATATTGGCTTCATAATTTGTTAGATTTATATAACAGTCTTTATTTGCATCAAGGATGGACTTTGAGCATATCAAAGTTGTATGTGATCACTTGGTTGTGTTTTTAAGCTGTGCTCCTATACACTCTGTATGGATTTTAATAATTAGTGATAGTGCACTGTTTTGATGAAATCTAAATTTGTTTGCTCCATTTGGGTTTATTTTTACTATTATACCTATTAAGACTTAAATTCGATGCTGCATGGCCAGCTTCTCTGACGACACTTTTTAAGCACATTGAGAGTGTGGATGAGCAACAAACCGATGAAAATCTCCGTGAGAGGACCCTTGCGTTCATCAGGGACAAGGTGAGAAATTTTGAGTCTTATATTTAATGTACAGTAGTTTTGTTAACGCATATACTTTATTTTATGTCGTTTGGAATCTTGTTGCAGGTTTTTCCTATTAAGAATGAGCTCTTGAAGCCTGCAGAACAAATGGAAAGGCATATTACTGATTTGATAAAGAAGGTAGCCTTTCTTATCTTTCTCTCTTTATGCTACACTGTTACGAAATAGGATGAAAATGGGAAATTAAGCTGCATGTAATTGTCCCTTATTTGTATATATTAAAATTATTTAAATCTATTTCAGAATCTACAAGATGTAACAGGAAGTGAGTTTAAGATGTTCATGGATTTCTTGAGAAGTTTGAGCATATTTGGAGAAAAAGCTCCCCGAGAACGCGTACAAGAACTAATCGAAATTGTTGAAGGCCAAGCTGATCTTGACACTCTGTTTAATGTGAGTGCATGTGTATTTGTCTGATATCCGAAAAATATTCATTTTGGCAGTTCTACTAGCATCTCCTGTTATATTTGTGCGTCTGTGTACCTGTATCTATAACTATCTAACTCTTTAATGTTCGTCGTTCCATTTTGTTCTAGTCTAGGAGGAGCTGCCAGTGGCATTTGTATGCAGCTAAATATGATAGAAACTGATGCCTCTAGGACATATATCATACTCATTATCATTTCTCAACTGTTTTAGAGTGCCATTTATGAAATGTATATCATAAACTTCATCTAATGTATCTTTAAGAACTAGTTGTCTTGCTTTTACATTCAGATAACTGGGTATCTTTCATATGGAATGTATATTGGGGCATGTTTTCTTTTTGCCTTTGTAATTTCAGCATTAAACAAAATGAAGAGAACTCTTGGCAGCTATTAAATTTCTATTTTTGTATTCCCTCCTTTGGATTACTGTGATGTTTTGCTGCCTCTTTCTGAAATTCTTGAATTTATGGGAGATGGACAATGGCTTCATATACAATTCGCTTTATATTTTTATCACCAATGGTTATGGATTGATTTCTAAATCTATGCTAGTAAAAATTAGCTTGTTTATAACCAGTAATTTGAAATAAGAGGGAATACAAAGTATTTCTTAAGCGTTTTAATGAGGTTCAAAATGCAGGCCACCGATGGAGAACATCTAGTCAGATTGATATCATGCCTCTTTATGGCCATTCCATTATTTGAGGTTACAATAATTGACATGTTTTTTTTGGGTACTTGTGTAACACAGTCAGACAACTGATGATCTACATTGTCTACAGAAGGGAGCATCGAACAGCAAGTTCCTCATCTATCTGAACAAATACTTATTTCCTGTTTTTGACACGGTAATACCTTAAGAGTAGTTTATACAATTACATGAAAAGTTACCCCTTCTTCCCGTCTCTTATTTTTTGTGGTTTTAATGCATTAAATTAGCATGTCTGAACTGCCTTTTATAGCTCATGAAAGGAAGAGGATTGTTAAAGGATGGGCGAGTTATGATGCCCCCCCCTCCCCACCCAGCCCCCTTATACAAAATATTTGCAAGGGTAACATATAAAGCTAAAATCAGTTAACATTCCACATTGACAATAATGTGATGTCAGGAGGGTTCTGTTTAGAAAGACTGATTAAATACATTATGATTGTTTGGGTTATGGTGCATTGGCGGCATTGGATTAGATGGCACTAGTATAGGTCAAGTTTATGTATACTTTCATTTGATTTATTCTTTGGAACTTCGCAGTATTGTTAGAATGTTATTGATGACTTCTCATCAGATGCAAGTGTAAATATCTATCAAGAATCTAGACCGTAGCAGTTATTGGATATTGGGCTTCAGGTAGCCAGTAGCCTATGGAATTATTGACATTCGTACACTTATACTTTCTTAATTAATGACCATCTAACTGACTTCCAATGGTAGGAACTCTAAAATGAGTTTCGTTTCATTTTTCTTTCATTATTTCTTTTGTTTTGAATTTTTTTTTCGTGGGATCCATAATTTTAGATTTTACAAAAATGTGGAAGAGTGTGTCTTCTTTTTGTCTATTGATGGCCCTCTAGTGAAAGATCATAGAGAAGTAAAGAAAAAAAAATTGTTGAAGTTTCTTCATGGTTTGCTGCTTAGTTGTGAAGACTTGGTGAAAAACATCTAGACTCCAGTTTCGTTCAGTTTTACTGGGAAGACTTGTACTAGCATATTAGAATACTGATCATCATGCTATTCAAACTATTCGTCTTTTGTGTTTTGATTAAAGGAACGATTTAGCAGTCCATGCCATTTTATAAGCACATAGTTGCCCCTTTTTGGTTAGTAATGCACAGAGCTCAACTGTAAAACTCTGCTCGAGTTTAGGGATATTTCTAATAGCCATTTTTTCTGTACACGTTTGATTTGTAAAAAGCGAAGTATATGTTAAAATATGCGATGTTCTTTTCTTATTTATCTGTGCTATTCTCACCCGAGACTTTCCTGGCAGCTTCCTGGAGAAAGGAAGGTTGACCTATTGAAGAACCTTGCAGATAGTTCACCTTATACATCACCACAGGACTCTAGACAGATACTTCCCTCTGTTGTTCAACTCTTGAAGGCAAGTGGATACATTTGCAAAGCTGTGTTATGTAGTACCAGCACATTTCATTTTCATCTATGTTCCTCCCACATGTCAACCATACATTATGTCTATTACACAGATTTTTTAGTCTTAGTAAATTTCTCATATATATTTTGAAGAAATATATGCCTCAAACAAAAGTTGGGGAAGAAATGAACTTCACCTACGTCGAGTGCTTCTTGTACACATTCCACCATTTGGCCTCCAAGGTTAGTATGCTTGTTAATCATGCAATTATAAGGTTAAAATGACTATATTCATTGCCTATTTTCTACTAATGTTATACAGGCCCCAAATGCCACAAACAGTTTATGTGGTTACAAAATAGTGACTGGTCAGCCTTCAGATAGGCTTGGGGAGGACTTCTCTGATTGCTATAAAGATTTCACAGAGCGGTTTGTCTACTTTTTATGAAAAATTGTATATGCTCTTTTATTATTCTTAAAATATCTGTGGCTGCTACCAAAATCTGCTACACCAAAATTAATGCATCAAATGTTCCTCAGAAACATAAACCATGGGACTGGTTCATGTTGACATATACTTGCCAACAGCCCATGATGCTTACTGTTTTAGCTCCTTCACAATGGGTGGTAAATTCATTGAAGAGCTAAGTTTGCAAAATAGTATCTTGTTGCTTTCTTAAGACCACATCACATTTGTGTATGCATTTTAACACGATATATCATATGATTTTCTTCATAAGACCAATACATTTCCCATTGATCCTATGATGATCTGATCTTGTACCAGAGAAATGCTTACTCTGAAATTAGTGGCACAGAGAAAAATGTGTTATCTGATATTCTCAAGCATGTGCCGTTCTTTTGTACTTCTTTTTATCTGCTCTTCTTCGTTGCTGTTACAGGCTAAGTTGTGTCGAAGAATTAGCTAGAGCTACAATGAAGAAACTAACTCAGGGGATGGTTGAGCACAATAAGGCATTGACTGCTGCTAAATCTGATGAAGCAAAGGCTGACATTGTGAGTTTAGCTTATTAAGGACACGATGTTCCCTTGGAACGACTTCATCTGGCTTTATTTTAATGACCTCCCAGACTTTTATTTGGTGAAACTTTCAATATTCGATCCTACAATTTTGTATAATTTTATAGATTTTTAGTAAACTAGGATTTGTATGTTATAATATGTGTGAAATACTAGAACATTATATATTGTCGTGTGAAAATATCAATTAGTTTAGGGACAAACATAGTCAAACTCTGAGATTGTTGACCAAAGGAGTAGTGTACTTGGTCATCAAATACAATCAGAAGGAGTATACAATTTCCTCTTTAACTATACAATATTAATGTGCAGAAATCCCAAAGGCAGAATGCTACCACTGGATTGCGAACTTGCAATAACATATTAGCTATGACACAGGTAGATGATGCCTCTTCATTTTCTGTTTGCATATAATATATCAATATGTATATGTATCTCTTAGTGATAGATGTGTGTACTTATTAATGTTTATTCCCAAAGTTTTTTATCGACTTTCCTAATGTTTGATCATCAGCCATTGCATTCAAAATCACCTTCATTTGTTGGAGATAAGCATATCAACCTATCTTGGAAAGAAGCTGTAAAACCTTTGGCACCTTCAAATACAACAGTGGTTGGGTATGTTTACCATTCTTGTGCACCTAAATTATCCAAACTGCTTCTATACTTTATAACTACCATGGAAGTTGAGATATAATGCAAAGTTGATAATTTAAAATCGTATTAGCACACCTTTAAACTTGAAAGATTCTAACATGTAAATACAAGTTTGGATGTCTCTTTTCTTGGAGCCTAATTAAGGATCTAAAACTCTCGGGGAGACGTAACTGTACAATTTTACCAACTGTTATTACTCCATTATAGTAATAGCTACTTAAACTTGTATTTATTTTTTATCATTTTTATTATGTTCTTTGATTCTTCTTCTTTATGATAATCATTACAAGGTCGTTGCACCCTCTCTTCTATTTCTTTGATTGACCGGACTCTATCATATAATTGACAGGTTCTAAATCAATTTTTTTTTTTTTACAAATGGAACTTGAATAGATATTAATCTTCTACATGTGCATGTATTTGTCTCATATATATATGCAGAGTGAAGCGACTTGCTACCCCCTTAACTGGTTCAGGCAATAATGGGTCAAAAAAGAGCCGCGGAGCTGGCAATATGCAAGGGCAGTTTGTAGATCGAGCAAGTCAAGGCCTAACATATGGAGGAAGTAGTGGTTCAAGGGGCAGGGGCAGAGGCAGAGGTAGGGGTTGGGGCAGACGTGGGAGAGGAAGAGGTTATTACTAGCTTTATCAGATCGGCTTGTAGGACGAACGGCCTTGAATTTAAAGCTCATACGCCAGGTGTATTTTTACTGTGAAGATCTTGGGGCAATTTTTTGATAGACGAAACCAGCGAGTAGAGTTTGGATACCAACTATCAGTATTGCTTTGTTAAGTTCTTTGATTTCTCTTGTTGATGTTGGGATCTCTATTTGATGTTTTCAATGAATTCAATTTACATATTTAATTGTTCTTTATTTCCACAGAGGGAATATTTTTCTTCAGAGGTTCTCTACTATAGGACTTTGACTCATTTTACCTTTCCACTGGAGATTCTGTATAGGGAAGCAGGGTTTATCCCTCTAGCTTGGTAGTTCTCATTTCTCACATCCTATTTGTTGTTCATCAGTTCATACTTCATACCATTAATCACTGTGTCTTTCAATATTTAATTTGGTGACAAAAATTTAGCTCGAGTTTAGCAGCTGCACTTATGGGCAGCTGGACTGTCTTCCGCTTGTAGAGGCGCGTAAGCGGGCCGGCCCCTCTTAGAGCGTAGTACGTTGAGAGTTCGGTCGCGCGCATCAACGAGCGTCACGTTCGGTCGGTTCGATTTTGCAAGCATTAAGTGCGAAGTTCGAGTTTGAGTTACTTAAATTTTTTTTTGAATTATGATTCGATCGATTCGGTCGAGTTTACAAAGCTGTTCGCCTTGATTCGATCAGATCCGACATATTGTTAATGAAAATTAAAAATACATAATTGATAATCTATTCACATTACAAGTCCATGAAATGCGGTTTGATTGTTTAATATTACAAGCCAACACAAATGCACAATTACCCACCGATAAATAATTCTTGAAGTTAAACTGGCGCAATTTTCTTGTTCTTAGACTTGGGTGGCCTACGTAGTTTTTTTGCGTTGATGGGTGGAACGCGAGGATTGGCCTCGTTGCTTGGTTGCAAATTTTGTGAAGAGATACTTGTCCCAGAAGCCCGAAATGAATCGAAGCGATGAAGCAGAGTAAGCAGTTTATAGAGCGGCCAGAGAAATTATAGGCAATAGTTTATAGGCAACGAGATGATAGAAGCAAACTTCATTATAAGCAACTTGATAAGTTATTGTCAAAGGCAGAGAAATCAATTGCGCTTCATCGTTTCCCATATTTATACATTATAAACGCGAAATTATAGTCATTAATCGAGATACTTGTCAAAAATTCTGGCGAGATGTATAGAAAGTAAAATGGCTGAATAGCAGAAAAAAGCATATTATACTAAAGTACATAAAAAATCAGATAGTTTTAATCGCCGTCTTTGAAGAATATAACATGAATAGTCGCTTCCGATCACATAAAAATACTTGTTAATACGGCAACAAGTGAAGCTGAAAATAAGCAAAGAATCCGCAATTCCGTAGTTGATAAACCTTGAGAATGAAAGCCCAGCAAGCAAAATGATAAAATAACATACCATGTTGAAAAGCGGCAGTTTGATTACCCGCAAGCCCCAGTGATAAGCGGCAGAAGAAATTATAGCCAGCCGATTTGATTGGCAGAGTTTGGCCAGCAGGCAACAGACAACACTTAGAAGTGATAGGCAACATAAGTGATAGGCAAGAAGCAGAGATAAACAGGTTTGATAAGGCAACATGCGATATAGGCAACAAGCGAGGCAACGAGAATTATATTACCATCAGTGATATTTTTGTCCCTCATTTCATATTCTTTCTCAAACTCCAACTCAACGGGATCATCATTTCCCACTAGCAAGCAGGATTCCACAAAGATGAATATAAGTTAGAAGAAAAAACGGTAAAGTGACAATGGGAATATAATATAAGAAAAAGCAGGAATAGAAAAAATATAATAGAAAGAGGAAAACTTGAAACGATTAAAGAATAAAAGCGAGAATAGAATGAGAATAAAATCGAGAATAGAAAAAACATAATACAAAAGCGAGGCCTAGAAGGATAGAAGGGAAAAAAATGAGAGAAAAAACCATCGTACCACACAAAAAGCAGAGAGAAAAGAAAAAGCAGAGGAATATTAAAATACATCGCCTCTTCATCACTTGATTCATAAGCCTCCTTAATCCAATCACCACCGCCACAAAAGTGTTTTGATAGTGTCTCTCCTCGTTGAAGCCCTTTTTTATCAATTACCTTCATGACGAAGGTGGACTCGAAATAAGCTGTTGTGATAGGAATGGACAAGATATCCATTGCCATTTTTGATAACGCTTTGCTATTTTCCACTGCATTTCCTTTCCGCCCAAGTTAAGGCATCAAAATTGTCAACAAGAGGATATCGGACTTCCTCAAATACAACTCTAGATCATTTTTTCTCTACCCTAGAACCTCATACATTTTGCATAAATTCATGAAATCTTTGCTTGGAAACAATGGAAGAGAGGTAGGTACACTTCAAATAGAATTTGTAGCCCTCGAAGCCCTTTCCACTTTTCTATCGTATATTACGATTATCTTTGCTCAAACAAGTCGAGGCTTGTTACTTGACCTTTCCCGTCTTGTCTTCAAAATCATATGGATACATTATCGCATAAAAGCAAACTTAATCATTCCCGTTTATCTAGAGGATCAAGAATTGTCCCAAAGATAACAACCGAGATCACACTATTCAGTATTTTCATATTTGAGGACATTCTCGCAGCCATGTTTGCATATTGCTTCTTTAACTTCATCAAAATTTGAAGATTTAGCAATTCTTTGATTCTTGATAACTCTCCCAACAGTTAGCCGATTAGAATTAATTTGAACCCTTTAATAAGATTTGTCCACGTCGAGAAATATTTCCAAAGAGCACAAGCAGAAACGACCTTGTAAGTCGGATAGACGGAATTTTGAAACCGTGTCATCGTCCTTCGGCATATTTAGTAAAACCTTTGCCTATAAGTATGGGCGGTGTTCAACTTTATAACTATATGTACTATTCCTTTAGTGTTGTTGTCTAACGCTGACTTATTAGAGAAATGACTTCAAATTGATTCTATGTTCATTAAAAAGGGCTTAGTCTATTTTGGGACCCAAACAAATATTTCCTCCTCTCTAACAATATCAATAAACGAGAATCAATTTCCTTCAAACCGTCCACTTGTGAAGTTTATTATATGAGCCTGACATCTAACATGGAATAACTTACCATCTAAAACAAGATTTGAATGGAGATTGTGATCCTTTTTCAGAATAGCAATACAAGAATCGTTTGGAAGCGTGCTCAGCGATCGCGGAAACAATCTTATCACTGATCCCAAACATTGCAGACTACGTAGACTTAACTTTGCCAATGCGGCCCGTTGTGAAGGTGGAGTACATTGACAAAAGAAAGAACTTTACAAAGACGAGTTTACATCATGTGACAAGTAATGACCATATAACCAATTCTTTGAACGCGGACCACCAACGATCTGTTGTCGAACTTACTCTATTAACCTTGCCAAAATGTTTATAAGTACATTCTTCTCGATTCATACTTGACAAAACACTCTTTTCTTACTACGTATCTGATCTTTTGTAATAAAGGTGTATGCCCTAGAAACTCATTAAACACTTTATGTTCAACAATGTTAAATGGGTACTCGTGAGCCAGGAATCGTATGGTAATTTAATCTTTTCCTTTCTCAAAACTAAACATGAATGTATTCCTTTGAACTATCACCGTGAAAGAATTTTTTAGCATGCAGGCGAGTTTGAATAGTAGACTTACTATTATCTTCATTGACTTTCTTAGGAAACAACTTCGCACAGTGTTTACATGATTACCAGTGTCGACCAAGTGCGGCGTTATTACTCTTTATACGGATAGAAAGTTTACTGCAGTGTATACATTTATTCATTTTTTCCGGTTAAGCGAGAATCGGCTTCTTTAAAATGATCGAGCTAATGACCACTTCTAGGATCGATGGCGAGCAGTAAACGTCCCTACTGCCGGAACACAGCGATTCAACTTCGACCGCCTCATTTTGAGCCACGGAATTCCCACTCGCTGCTGAGTCCATTCGATGCCGCCACGTTTTGATATAAATCATTGAGGGCGTTAATAAAGAGAATCGACATAAGAATGTATCATCGATGGGCCGGTGGTAATGTAAAAGTATATAATGTAAAAGTATAATTCGATCCGCAATTTCTGAAAACCCGAATTATGTTCAAATCCACTAATTTAGTGAGCCACAATTGAATTAAACTGGAAGCCTAATTATTTCCAAACTGATTTAATTAAGCCACTAATTGAGTTAAACCTAATTGAATTAAACAAGAAAACCTAATTATTTCCGAACCCCCGATTTAATCAAACCTGTCGTATTAAACTAGAAATACCTATTAATTATTTCCGAACCCGATTTAATTAAACCTATTGAATTAAACCTAATTGAATTAAACTAGGAAACCCTAATTATTTACAAATCCCCAATTTAATTAAGCCTAATCGAATAAAACCTAATTAAATTAAACATGAAACCTAATTAATTTTAAGCCCGATTTAATTAAACCTAAATTAATTGAACACAATTAACTTAACGAAACCACTAGTATTTGACCTAATTTTATTAAACCATGCAACCGCATTGAATTAACCATGAAAACCTAGTTTATTCCAAATCGAAAGTCAAAACTCGAAGATCGAAAATTCAAAACTCAAAACTCAAAATCGAAGTCAAAACTTCGAGATCGAAACTTCGAATCCACAAAATCGAAAAGTCAAAACTCGAGGTCTGAAACACAAACTCAAAACTCAAGTCAAAATCGAGCTCAAAGCTCAAGAGCTTCGAAACTCAAAGAGTCAAAACTCAAAGTTAAAACTTCAGAAGTCAGCCAATGAAACTCGAGATCCAAAATTTCGAACTCGAAACTCAAAGTCAAAACATATATTTTACAAGTTAAAACATACATACGACCCCAAAATAAAACTTCGGGCTAATCCAAACATGCAAGGTATACGTCAATAGGAATGGAAGGCGGGTCGAAGGGGGTTTGAATCGGGGCAATGTGAGAAGACAAAAAAGGAGACATTCCTTGATAGGAGTCGGAAGCGGAATGGAGAGCGACTCGAAGGGGGGTTTAGAGAGCGGGCGGAAGAGAGTGAGAGGGATCTAGAAGCGGTCGGGAGAGTGGGGGTGGGGGAGTGAGGATTTAGGGTATCCGTTGTGGGGGCTGGTGAGGGCCGGGGTGAGGGCACGGGGAATATGGGCCGAGGCCCCGGAGGGGGGGAATAAATGGAGCGGAAGGGGGCCGAGTGGATAAAATGGGCCAGGATTCGGTCCGGTCCGTCGAACTTGAGCATTTTAACGTTTGCGTTTCACGTTTGCGAGTCTTGACAGAGCGGCAATGGCTATTCGTAGAATAATGCGAGAGGCCGAGCCGTATCGGGTTCGCTCACAGGCTACTCACTTGTACTCTTTTTGCTCTACTAATGGATACTATAATAGTAAACTCTCATTAAATTAACCAATTATTACATTAATATTTGAGGAAAAACTAAGATAATCATATAAAATAGGGGAAGTACTATATTCTTGGTTCAGATTATTATAAGTGTATTAGTAAAATCATCTAGAGAAACTAACAATATTATGTGAAAAAGTACAATGTTCCACAAGCATGAAAGATAAATGTGAAAATGAATGTTAAAAATAAGGATATATACACTTTATTGTTGAAGCATACATTAAAATATTAATTACATCATTCATGGCCAGAATTTAATAAATGTCAAACTGGTTCCTAAAAAAAATTAAAATCCTCTTCAGTGTTTAAGGTCTAAACATAAATCATTAAAGCTATACTAACTTATGAATGTATACAGAACCATAAATAGTTAAAGAGGGCATCTGAAAGAATTACGGAGTATAAATCTGTACAGTTGCTATAGAGGTGCTTCAAATTCATTCTATAAGCTCAACTAAGTTTGGTAAATTCAATTTCTGCTTGTGAGGAGCTCCCAGGCCCTTCATATTCTGAATGCCTCACTAAACTCCACTCAGAAGTCCTTCTGTCATCGACGTCTATGGCATGAGTGAACGATGGTGCCTTTTTTAGAGATCGAAGTCTTGCATAGGTCATTGATGATGCCTTTCTTAGAGACCGAAATCCTGCATCAGTTGCATTAGTCATCGATGATGACTTTCTTGGCGATGGAAGCCTCAACGAGCCAAGGTATTGCACAAGTCCGATTGACTGGACAATTTTAATTACCTTGTGCCATCCATGATCATTTGGAGCAACTTGGTCATATACAGGGTTGTCTACTGTGTAACTTTTCATCAAACGTACAAGGAAAATAACGAGACAGATGGTGGAAATGATACCATATACGAGGTACAACGCCCAGAAACTCTTGAAACTCAGACTTGCAGTGTTGTTTTCATCTTTATCTTTGTCTGAACAATTGTCGAAAGAACCAAACACTTCATTTTCAAGGCGTTTAAGGCCCCCATTCTCGGAGAGTGCCAGAATGGCTTCAGAAAAATCTCTTGCTATTGGTGAACCTCTTTGGAATACCTTAAATAAGCAAATGAGCAGCAGATGAGTCACAAAGTTCCATTTCTAAAACGTTCGAAAATGTAAAGACATCCAATTAATTACAGTACTTACAAAGCCTAGTCCTCCAAGTCTGTAGGATTCTCCACCTTCTGCATAGTCACTGCAATACTGATCGAGAAATATTTTCTTGTATGGAAGTTCAAGAAAAGCTGCAACGATGCTTCCATTCATGAATGCAGCTGGATAATCATTTTGGTCATTGATGGTCTTGATGTTATGTATATCTAATACATTCCTCAAGTAATTTTTAACAAAAGAATCACCATCACACCCAACTGTTCTATTTGTTTTCCTAACCCATTGAATATCAGTAACGCTAGGCTCTAGTCTCGGGATAGTGAGCATCGAAGTAAGACTAGCTGTGTAGCTTGATGTTAACACAAACACCACAAATAGCCATATTACTACCACCACCTTGGAATAATTACTATTGATGTTATCTCCTGTTTCGAAACAAATGGTAACAGATAAGTTATTAGAAAAGGTAAAGAGGGTGCTTGGCTAATATTTTTCCCCCTAATCTGCAACTTATAACTTAGTTTATAAGATGTAGGAAAAAGCTTAGCCCAAGCCCCAAACACATTGTAATGATAAATAAGGGCAATTTAAACCTTGGAAGACTGGTGTGTTAGTACTTACTATGTGAACCGAAAAGAGAAGAGAATGTGAACCAAAATGCAGTTCCAAGTTGATCTCTGAAAGGGCCTCTGAATTCTGGATTGGATTGGTGTTCAATGAACCAAACAACAAACATGGTATAGAATAAAATAGCGAATGTTGCAATCCACATATTCCATGTGAAAGGCTTCAGAAAGATCCATGCTCTCGGGGCATCTTTCACTTTCACTATCATTGATAAGCCGGACTCAGCAAATGGTTGAGTGAACTCCACATCTTTCATCCGGCTTACCAATATTGTGACATCGCCAACCACAGCATCATATGTCTTTCAAGAACAAAAAAAACAAAAAATGAAACATGTCACAAATGTGAAATGTGGACTAATATATTTAGTTATACCAATATGAGAAGTTATTAAGATGGACTACAAGAAATATATAGACCGTGTTTGGCAGTGATTATAATGACAACATTATGGTGACAAAATATATTCTCAGTTTGTGTTGATAAGGCTATTTACATGTAAAATCGATATGTCAGGGGTTCTAGTCATCGGCGCGTTAAAGAATAGAGACGATGCTTGTACATATCAATTTTTTATTTTGCTAAAAAAAGCTATATGCAATGTGAACATAGGAAATTCTTAGCACTTACATTATTGATGACTTTGTCAATCAGAGAATCATAAGTGCCGTTATGGGTGATGAACTCATAAGGAATCGGATAATGTTCTTCCACAATTTTGAGCGCCTCTTCGAAAAGATCAATGCAGAAGCCATCATATTTCTCTTTACCATTAATCTCATCCCATTCAACTTTTACATATTTATCAAAGGAGGCACTCCCTGGAACGCCAATCCTCAACTTATTCGCCTCAGAAGGCATTGCCCATCCTTTTGGAACTCGATTTAAGTCCCCCGGCCAATTCACTACACCGGGGAGCTTCATCATGCTGTTGACAGCATCCATATCAGGCTCCTTGACGTTATCAGCATCATATTTAGAGAATCCAAATTTTGAGGACCAGTATCCTATCTCTTTGTAACTTCTGCCAACAACATTCACAATCTTAAATGTCTGTTTTCGCAATAGCATCCCATTATGAAACTGGACATTTCCACCTAAGCCTGAAAAGTTGTTCGATAGGATTTGATTTAGCAGCAATAACCCAGAAGTCTTAGAATGACTATTCATTCCTAGACTCTTCACCCCCTCAAGAACAGCATTCATGCTGTCATAAGCTTGTACAGCATGAAAACCAGGCTCAAAATGGGATTCATTAGGATATTGATATTCAGCTCTATAAATTTTCTGATATTGGCCTTTAAAGTCTGAGAATTCTATAGTATCTTCAGAGTAATAAGTTTTAATTCCAAGAGCGCCTTGAACAGAGGAAATGAACGAATTATCAACGGAATCCAAGACGTCGGAGAGACTATCCCCAAGTATCCATGCCGAGTCTCCACCCATTAGTCCTAATTGTTTCGCCTTAGCAAACAATCGAGTAGCAGTGGGTAATGATGAGCCTAAAACAATAAAAACTCTTGATTGTTTCCCTAATATCTTGGCTACCTCTTCATGGAAGAAAATTTCTGGATAAGCTAAAGAAGAATATAATGGTAGTGCCAGGTGGTACTCAACTTCTGCACCAACACGGTTCAGGGCATCAGAGAGCAGTGCAATCATACCAGAACCACCACCAAATGAATCGTCCTCATAAATAGCGATGACCTTTCGCCAATGGTAGGATTGAACAAGACCAGATATGCAATTTATTTGCTCGGAGCCATTGTTAGCCATCTGTATCAAGAAAGGCCATCTAGAATGCACCAGAGGCGGTGTGACTGCAGCTGCAGAAAACGAAACAACTGGAACTTGAGCTCCATTTCCAACTATATCAGCAACTAAAGCTGCTTGTTCCCATGTCTGGATCCCAACAATTGCTTCCACTTCTTGTTCTCTAACTAGTTCTTCAGCTGCAAGAAACAAAAGGGTCATTACCAATTTTCAACTTCTTTCAATCACACAACATTTCATGTTCATGCATAATAGCATACACCATAACACGCCCTGTTGCCTCTAAATAGGCTCCTGCTTAAGCGGGGTAGGGGGTCGGATTGTATGCAGTCTTACCCTGTAATAACGGGGAGGTTGTTTCCGAGTTGGCCCAACACGAATTGCAAAGACTATCTACTTCACAATAGCATATCTATTAAAATATCATATCTAACTAACCTGCAGAAACTGCTTGCATGGGGTGGCTTCCATTAATATTTTTGAAGTGAACTTCAAGATTGTGATTTCTTGATCCACTTTTGAAGTTCTGAACTGCAACCTTAATGGCTGTTTTTTGTTCCCTTCCTATACTAGAATCCACATCAATGATTACACCAACGTTGGCTGATGCATCTATAATGGTAGGTCCAAAACTAAAGATTATAAAATATGTCAATAGCAAGAATAAAAACGAACAAGGAGACATATATCCTGTTAATTCCTATTTTTATGTGATTCTGATTCTTCAATAACTAAATATTTATTGGTTAAGACCAAAACCAACTTTGTTATATGAACAGAGGTTTCTTGTTGCAATGGATATAGAAGCCGCCACGAGAGAATAAACTATTGACTTGGTCTCACATGACATAGACTTTTGGGTCAAAACTTAGGAGCAGAGAAGAAGAAATAATCAATGAATTGACATTTCCAAATATGAAGCAAAAGATGCTCCAAAAGATTCAGAATCTAGTTAAATTTGGAAGAACACATCGATTCTTTATCAAACTAAAATTCATGGGATTTATTTTGTTTGAATAATATGGGTTGTTTTACCTGCTTCTAGATATCCTAGACCTTTGACAGTTTACATTTCAACAGTTTCCGCATCTTCCTTATAATTTACTGCAACGTACTTCATAATCAAACTCGAGCATTGTTTACATGCACTTCGAACGTATAATTATTTATTACATATATTTTGTATAATGATATGTGTTATATCACGTTAAAATTATCACATGCCTATTATTTATTTGTATGCACTAATTTACAAACTAAAGATAAGAGTATTTTATAGGTGCAATCAAGATCAATTTTTTGTGGTTGTTGATCATAGAGTAACAAATATGATTATACCCATCACATAGACTAGTTTATTTTTCAGAATTTCATAAATATGATACATCACTATCACTAATCACTAACATCACTAATATTTATAAGCCCAAATAATTCTTTAAAATTAGCAATGCAAAAATCCCCAAATTTAGAAGTTACAATAGGAATTAAGCTACTTATTACCTCCGTTTTTATTTGATATTTTTGTATATCAGTAGAACTTTATTATCATTTATTAACCCCAAGCTATATGTTCAAAAATTATGAAAATAATATTATGAAACTATTTTCAAAGAAAAATCTTATGATATAAATTTTATATATTTATTAAAATAATATATAATTAATAATTAATGGTCAAAGTTTACATCAATCACAGCGTCAAATAAAAAAACTTAGGTTATATTAAATATTCAACACTTTATACTTGCATATACGTAAGATTATCGATTAGAAGAATCGTCGGCGCATACAAACGGTTGAGGATGATACATCGTATACATTTGATATATATATAAATTTATAATTGTCGTGCGTTCCACTTTTTAATTAACTTATTTTATTTATCTTCCAGTGCGTATTTGATAATGTAAAGGTATAATTGAATATAGCGATTATTTTTGCTCGATTTTGCATGTATAACTTTTCGTGATTGATTCACAAGATATGTCTCGTATATTATATAGTATTAATTTGTGAATATGTCTCGTTTAAATTGATATATGGTTTCTCATCATTTGACAGCATTTTGATATTTAATGAATTTGTGTAAGTTAAATATTACTCCCTCGATTTTACAAGATTGTCCACTTTTAACTTTTACTTTTCATAGTTGAATTTTGGCCAGTAGATATTTTTTTTTTTGTGTTTTATAATCACCCATTGAAAAATATATCGATGAAATTTTTTTTCTTGATATATTTTTATTAAATATTATAAGGCATAATATACGATCGAAACCAGTAAAAAGAATGAGAAAAATCGAAATTAGACGATCTGGACTCAAACGTGTATGTTTATGTAGAATTATTGTTATTATTATTATAATAGGTGTTAGTCAAATAATTATATTTTTTTGTAAAAATTATTATTATTATTATTATTATTATTATTATTATTTATTAGGCTTTTTAGCTGACATGCGTAGTATCGTGTAATTTTACATGTGGTCGCGAGCTTTATTGTTAGCATTATTGGGCGGGCCATTTGTCTTTTTATTCTTGTGCGGCGGTACTGCTTCTTCATTTAAAATCGTAATGAAATGAGCTTTTATTAACTTGCTTAAAAACATCTTTCCCAAAAATGGTATATTCTTACTAAAACTTACAACAAAAGACAAAGCGTTAAATTATCACTGTATTAAAATAGTATTTTATCATTAATATAAGGAATATAATTTTAAGGAATAAAGTATAGGATAACATTTTAAATATTTTATATAATTAAAATAAAACTTCACAATTTTATTCCTTTTAACACCTCACCCTGCTATTTACCTTCACACCCCATTCCCCCACCCCCCGACAAAAAGAGAGGGCACCTTGCTTCAGCAACGTTTTGCTGACCAACATACAATCAACAGAGCCATGTTTCAACTCGCCCGTGCATCCCTGATCAGACATCAAACATCCTCACAGCAACCAGCATTTCCAACCAACAACCTGCCTGACCCAAACATTCCCAGCACCAAGAAGAAAACAGGGGGCATGGGAGTAGAAACAATCACATATTTCTACATCACTAGTTCACTACACAAATGCAACCAATCACAATAAGTTGTTAAAGATCCAATTTTTTCTAGCACTACATCATTCTTTATAAGAGATTGGTATTGAAACGAAACGACAATCCCACTTCTAGCACTACAGCATTTTTTCTAGCGAAACAACAATAGTGGAATTGGATTTAATTATTGGGATTGAGTTGTTGGATTGATTGATGATGATGAATTTGTAAGAGATTGGTATTTATTCGACAACTATTTTGGGAAATGCCTGGAGGCATTGTCTGGTGCGATGATATTTGGGAAGTGCTTTTCGTCCAACCAAAGAGATGATGTTAGCTTAGTCAGCTTCAAAGGTTATTTGGATTTAATAATTATTGTATATTGAATTTGGATTTTGGTGGGGGTGGGGTGTGTTAAAAGAAGAAATGGTTGGGGTATTATTTTAATTATGTAAAATATTTTACGATGTGTCGCAATTAACTTTGTGTAGGCGTTGGTGAGTCGGGTTCGGCCGGGCGGGGCAGATTACAGTTGGCCGGACAGGCTATCGACCCCGATGGCTTAACCTAAACATGGCAAGCGAACCCCGGGCCTCGGTGGGCCGTTCGGGAGCCCGACGATAGTCGGGGTTGGAATTAGTCCACGGCCACCGGGCCACAGATAGCCCAGTTCGTTAATTAGTGGGTTGGGCGTGGGCGAGATTGGGCGCAGCCGGTTGACGCATTTCTCGAGTGATGTCGGCGCCGGCGGGTTAAGCCCGCTGGGCCCCGATAGCGTGGTGCCGTTTGATCCAAAGCGGTCTGGCGTTAATCTCTCTATGTGGTACGTTTAGGATGAAAGCGATGCGTCAATATCACAATATTGCATTTTCCCACTTATAAGCGACGATGCCAGATTCAATCCTATGATGCCGCGTTCTCTTGAAGAAAAAAGTCTGCGATTTTATTTATATAAACATTATTCCTGACATTAAAACTCGAAACACCATAAACATTGTCAGGCTTCGAAACACATTAAACATTCGCGCCATTCAAGCATTCACAACTTGGAATAAATATGCGTAAATAAAAAACATTGTTTAAACTTGACAAACCCACATGGCCATTCGTTGTTCGAAGCTTAAGCGTTGTTGACAATACAATAGCGGTAAACATCGCATCATTGAAATACCGCTTAACCATCGTACATAAATAAAAGTACTTAAATAAAAAATATTGTTCAAGCTGAAACAGCATAAACATCATACACTTATAATATATAAACGCGTTAATTCGTGTGTTTGACTCTTCTTAACTGCTTGATAAAGGGAGGGAGGTGGGCGTCATGGGAGTGCCCATTTAGGTTGTTGAGAAAGTTTGTGCGTCACCATTAAGCCTTTTGGGACATCAGTACACATGGATCCCTCATGTTGTCATTCGTTCACCGTCCTGCTTTTCGGTCGCCGGCGGCATACGACATCTCGACTCGGCCGATTCACATAAATAAATAATGGCTTAACAAAGTATCACTGCCATGGCTGTGTCGGTTGTTCTAACGAGATGGATGCCTCGATTTGAGGATCTGGATGAACTCCTCCCGGACCCCACGCCCGGTGAGTACCCGCTTCTCGGAGCCGCTTTGGGGCTCTGCGTCATTTGTAGTTCAGCCTGCTTTTAACCTCCTACGTAATTTTCGTAGATACCTACAGCGATCTGGCCCATTATCCATAAAATAAACCTCGAACTTAGCAATTGAGGCTTTGGTATCGCCGCCTTATTAACGCCATGGCTAAAATGATCTAGACAGACACATTTTTCCTACTAACCAACAAATGAGACAAGATCATGCCATATTGTGGCGCCTTAGTCTTATGATAAAAAATGTGTTAGAGGATAATGTGGGGGTAGTTAACCTTTGTATGTCCGATCAAAGGCGAGAGTTGCGATCATTTGTATCGCGCTTAGTTCGGTGGTTTGACTAGTAGTGGGAAACAAAATCCTTGGACCACGCCCGATACAATTCATCGTTGTCGTTCTAAGTATGCAGTCTAAAAATTCATTGCTAAGATCCTCCTCCATGTCATTCATACTTGGCATTAACATTAAAAGTTAATCCTATCGTAGAATTCGCCGTGATCAGGATTCGGCCTCTGATCGCATCGTAGACTTATAAAATTGGACTACGATATCCGGATACCATTCACAATTAAATGTACAAAGATTTTCTAATTTAGCATTTTCTAAGTATTCGAATACGAGGTTACCCGTAAATTGTTTGATCGAGGCCTCATCGAGATATACTCCTTGCCGTGCATTTGAGGCTCCACTTTCCACAACACCAACGTCCTCGTGTTCGTCCTCCTCCACTTCCTCATGTTGCTCTTCATATTGGGGTTCCTCCTCCTCAACTATGACTTTTCTAGCCCTCTTTCTTGATCCACGTGATGATTGTGCCCCCTCTTGTCCCTTTTTTTGTTGTTTTTTGGTGCCATTTTTTAAATTGAACAATATATTTGCAAATAGAGAGTATAAAAAGAAGTTTATGGGTTGGTATGAGGATTAATTCAAGAAATTTGTAGAGAGTTTGTGGAGAGGAAGTTATGAAATTAAGTTAATAATGAGAAGAAGTTCAAAAATCGCGCCTATTGAAACACTTATCTGATATAAACGTGGTACCGTTTGGTTTTAAACGGTACCACGTTTCACTTACAGAAAGTTTAGGAAATTTGAAGTTGACGTAATCTGGATTTCATAAGCTGATACTACATTTAAAACACAACAGTGGGTAAAATTGGTTATGAAAGCGATGGGCCGTTTAACTACGGAAATGTATATGTCATTTATTGACTTATGCGAGTACCGTTAATTAATGCGGTACCCGTTTAGGTTTAACGTGGTACCGTTAATGAATGCGATGGTATGCCGTTTAATTCCATTTTAAATGTATCAAAAATGTAAAAGAAACAAAATAGATATTTTGTTATTGAGCCGTTCACGGTTTATCTTTAAATGCGGGCCGAGGGGAGATTCACAATGAGTTTCGTACATTCCAATCAAAATTATAAAAACTATACAAATCTAATCATCGCTACACTAGTTCATCTTAGTTCTTCTTTGCCGGAGTGTATTTCTGTGTTATTCTCTTCATACAACTAATTTCTTCTCCAGTATCACTAAGATTGTCGAACAAATCTTTTTCCTTTCCTTTCCATGAGTGTGTCCTTATCTTGCATCCTATGCTCGTGACCGTCGAAATCAACGATGCAAACCACGTCTTGATACGTAGACTTGTAAGTCTAGACCCAAATCTTTGAGTGTATTGTAGCTTCGCCCGTACTAAATCTTGATTCCACTTTAGCTATTGTAGACATAAGAGTATAGAAAACAATTTCTTTTTGCCATCTTAGGCAATCTTAGGAAAGCAATCTTGCTTTAACTTTGCCGCGGTACAATATATCAAAGGATTATTATCATTATATTGACTGATTCAAAAGTTGAAGTAGTTAAATATTGAGTTAACAAATTTAGTGTCTTATTAAGGCTGATTGGACTAATGTTACCTAATAATTATAAAGCATTCCTAAGGTGATCACATGTTGACTTGCATTATCTTAACTCAGCAGGCACATTTAAAACTTGTTCATTTCTTGCAGAGAAGTCAAGCCCTTACCTTGTCCATACCTTGATTGATATTTGCTGCCATGTTATACATATACGTTTCAATTCCATCTTTCCATTTTTGAATATAAAAACTCTTTAGTTCGGGATTAAAGGATACTAATGCTTATGTCACGATTTCACATAGAAATTAAAATGACTTAATTCGCATTAGGATCAAGATTACTCTGATGCGTGTGCATGTGGATAGGATAGAAAATATTTTAAAACTTGTCTTCCATATTCGAACCATATCTCTAACAACATGACCATCTACATGTTTAGTCGTATGAATGGAAAGATTAACGATACATTAAGCAAGATGAATATTTGGTTAAATGCGAGTTAGAAAAACTTTAGTATAATCTTTCGTAAGCAAATAAACTTAAGTAATTCATAACAATATTTCTAATTATTATATGTGAGTGGGGATAATATTCACCAATCAGACATGCATCTCATAAAAATGTTGTAATTTCATCCTTAGCCATATATACACGAGCCTATAAAGTCTTAAATGATATCCATGATCGAAAATTAATTTTTAAACACTTTGAAGCCTCGACCAATTTTTATATATTCATGTCTTCTAATTGCCATTAACAACAAAATTACTTGACCTTACAATTGGTAAAATAAACTGCATCCCAAACAACTTTTATTTCATCTTTGGCAACTAATTGAAAGGGCGTGACATAAGCATCTAACATGAAAAAGTTCACTACGTCGAACTTAATAGGCATCTTTAATTTTTTTCAATTGAAGCGTTATTTGCGGCATTATCAAATGAAGTGAAGTAATCCTATTGAAACATTTGTAATCATTGCTTTTATGCAGTATACTTTCCGAAATTTGAATATGTTATGTTTAGCAATCGATCTAAAATATATAATTCTCCTTTGCTTAAGACTCAATCATGATCGTCAATGACATGTTACACATTATATCAAAATCTAAAAAGACACCAATATCACTAGTCAAACACATTTTTATAAAAATTAAATTCTTAAAGAGTTTTATACAGAAGATCTCTTTCGCTTTAAAATATTTAAAAGCCGCAGTTTAAATAAATAGACCGGAGGATATGTATTGCTTTCGAGGGATTAACGACATTTTAGTCCAGATTTGGTGAAGCGTCATCCGTATGATGATTAAAGGCAAAGAACTACGATTCTGAATTTCATAGTTTTAATCCTATAAGCCAAAATACTAAAAAAAAAAAGTTTTCTTTGGTTTGGGTATCGATAGTTCCTTGTGTACCCGCCTCCCATGCTAATAACATTGTGTCTTTGGCCGCTTAAGTGTCTATGAGATGACAGTTCAGCTTTACCCCATACGTTTTTCTGATAGAGTACTCTTCAATTTAAAACAAGTTGCCGTTTGTTTTTCCCAGTCTCCCATGAAAATATTTCCAAATCCATGAAGTTTTTTCATACCGATAGTAGTATCCGTAGCACTAGATTGAGAGTTAATAACTAATTAGTTCATCCATACGATTATCACATCCTTTAAATTAACAAAATGATTAGACATACTAGTCTTATCACTTTGAATACTTTTACCCGAGTTACATTTTAATGTCATTAATTTAGAACAAATATCAACATTTATAAAAATTGATAGATAATACGGATCTTAAATAGAGCAAGAGTAAGATTGTTGATTCACTTGAGTTATGGCAGAACGAGCCCAAAAATCACAAGTAATGAATATTGTAATTGCTTAGAAAGTGATTCTTATTCTTTGATATTCTTAAGAATGATTGTGAGTTGTATGAGAAATGAAAGGGGAGGTGTTGCCCGCGCATGGTGCTCTTCATTTTTGGTTTTGATAAATGAAGATGGTATTTTGAGGTCAAGCGAGGTACGTTTAGATGAAAGCAGTACTGCTTTACACCAAGCGTGGTCTGGTTTGAATACAACGGTACCACGGTTGATCGTACAAATTCATAAAATTGTCGTTGGACTTTAGCATTGGTACCGTTAATGTCTAAGCGGTATACCGTGTATGTTCGCATTAGCAGATTATATATAGGTTATGCGTGCTCGAGGTGGTTTGTATCGAGAAAATTAACATTTCTTAAATACATAAATACACCATTTTAAATGTTTAAAAATACAATTAACTTCTCAATTTAATAACAACAATCACAAATCATAACCATTACCGTACCTCCAAGGGAATAAACCATTTTTACTTCACGGATGGGTGGGCGGAATTTGTGGAGCAGTCCTTAAACCTAGCAGATTCTTGACTTTGTAACTTCGGGTTTCATTAAAGAGAAAATTTGAGCGTGTCGTTGTATTGTCTTTGAAGTTATTTTGTTGTTCGTTTGTACGGTATCAATGCTTGCGAGAAAAGGCCTGTATCTTAAAATAACTCTTTGAAGTATTAATAAAAAGTTATTTTCATTAGAAATGTTATTTGTTCAATTTAAGCAAATGTTATTTGTTCAATTTTACAAATTTAAGAGTTGAAGCGATGCGCGTGGTTTAAAACGGTGTACCGTTGAGGTTAAAAAAACAGTATCAAATTTAATCAAAGCGTGAATGCCGTTGGAATTGGCTTGATGCGTCGTACGTCTGTTTGGCGCCGAGCCAAGTAGGCCCGATATTCCACTTAGCAGCCTGCAGGTTCGTTAGCAGAACCACAGGCCGTCGAACATGTGCAGGGGCACGGCCCGGTTCGTTACTTAAGGGTCGGGCCGGTCGGTTCATTGTCGCGACTAGCTTAACGAATCGGGTCGGTTCAAATTTAGCCCGTGAGCCGTTTGCGCCCGGACGGTAGGATCGCGAAACCGCTAAGATCCATGAACCCGATGAGGTTGGAGTATATAAACAGAATCTTAGGGTTTTAGGTTTCATTCATTACAACTTAACTTTCCTTTTATACAGTACCACTGATATTTATGAAAATCGTTTTTGGTTTCATCTCATAAGTGCATAAAACATGTATGTGTCTCTGAATCTTTGTGTTTTGTTTTCTTTTTGTGCTTTTTTTAATATACACAAGAATATTTGAGTTTTAATATTTTTTTAATTTGTAAACACATGCATGTGTCTCTGAAGCTTTGTGATTATTTGATAGATTGTTTATATTAATTTGATTCTTGAATCTTCATATAGTATTATACGAGTAGTATATAAAGTTTGAACTTATGGAGTTTGAATTAAAAAAAAAATCAATTAGGGTTCGAATATTTGATTGTGAATTAGGCATGTTATGATTTTTGTTTTGAATTTTTTAATTAGGCATATGAATTACAGGTTTTTGAATTAAGGTTTTGAATTAGGGGTTTAGATTAGGGTTTTGATTAGAGTTGAATTTAGGGGTTTTGAATTAGGTTTGAATTATGGGTTTTTTTTGAATTATGGGTTTCGAATTAGGGTTTGAATTAGGAATTTTGAATTAAGGTTTTTTCATATTTCATTTCATCGTTTTGTTATTAAATAATATGTTGGTATTTATCGTATTGATTCGATTCATGATGTAGTGTTTTGAATTTTGCGATGATGAAGTGTTTACGAGGTTAAAGGATTATTATTTATGCTTGTTGTTCGATTCAAAACCTGCTTGATTCATGGATACTTTGTTGGTTTTGGATACATTTTTCGGTTAGCCTTGATCCGGCTGATGTTTATCGGTTCGATTCGGTATCCATTGGTAATATCAGTCCGGTCGGATCCATTTTTCACCGAAATCATTAGTTCGGTCGGATATATCCGATATCATGTCGGATGGATATCGGTCTGTCCGAACCTATAACACCACTATTTTTTGTGTAGTGTTAGGGTAAAATAGTCATTTTAACTGTTTAAAGGTGGAAAATTAGGTCTAGGGGTGTCCTCCCGGACAAGACAATTGTTAGGGGATGTGCTGAAACGAAACAGTATAGGAACACCTTGGAATGAGAGATGAATAAGTTCGGTGATCATATATAAGTGTAGATGGTTCGGGGTGTGTTTGCCAAAAAGCCTATTTATTATTATAATAGAACTATTATTATTATTATTATTATTATTATTATTATTATTATTATTATTATAGGTATTAGTTAAATAATCATATGATTTGAGTAGAATTATTATTTTATTATTGATATTGTTATTTACTTCAATGCAGATATGAATTTTATATGTTAGGTTAAAAGTAAATTATCTTTTTAAATCGTACAGTTACGGACATAAAAGCCAAATAATTCGATGATCTGATATTGATGATCAGTTCCTCGATACATTTAGCTAGAGGATATCAAATTGTTAAAATAATATTTGTATCTACATGGGCAATCTAGGTTCGTATAATGTCTACATGAGCGTTGTATTTTATTGTAATTTTTTTATATTATATTTAAAAAGTTATTTGGGTTAAAAGTATCCCAACACCAAAAATAAAAATATTAATTAGAAAAAATTCAAAGAGTGTAAGTTTTTACAGTTTAGAATAATTTGAATTAAACGTAAAAATATATCAGATATTTGAAAAATCGATTCATGTAAGTCGTAATAAATGCCAGCTAGTATAAAAGTCCAAAATTTTATGCTTAACATGACAACATTGACCCATCGCTGCCTCCACCCATGACATGTGTATTATGGGGAATCGGTTATAGTCTTGTCAAAATATTAATAAATTTGTTACTTTTAAGATCTGAATCTTTCGCATTGGAAATATATTATTGAGTATCGGCAATATACAAGATACCCCTGGCGAATATATCATTTGAGTATCTTTGAATCTGATATTATCTTCATGAAATCTTGCTAAGACACATGTCTGATAACGTAGGAATTACGGGTATATAATATATATATATATATATAATTTTGTAGTTTGGCCATAAGAACTTAAAATAACTTCAAAAGCAAACTATAAGAATTTAAAATTGTCAAATAGGTCGTTTTAAGGAATCTTATTAGAGCGATATCTTGTGGTATGCAAGTAGCTTTCGTATTGTGGTATGACACTGACATAGCTCAATTAGTATTAAAGGGCGAGGTCTTAAGTATTAAGCCAGCGCCAGCCCTCTTTACGGTAATGGGTTAGTCAGCATCAAGTGGCAAAATTTAGTATTGAAGTGGTTAGCTGGAAGCTCGAGTCAGATTTAGTAGGTTAGGCGTATCAGAATGTTCTTATCTACGTGTAGTTCAAAGGGCATAAATACGCATTAGGTCCGTTGAGGATTTTCAACTTTTTTTATTTTGGTGTGAATAGAATGCTCGCAAATATAACGTCAAAATTTCTACTTGGTGCTTGGCTGGCGGAAAATGTAATATTATAATCCACTCGTGTTTTGTAACTTATTAAGTTGTAACTTGGGCGTCGCTTATCAAATGAGAAATCATACTATATTTATAAAGGACCGGTCTCTGATTGCCACTGCTGAATTCGGACTAGAACCGGACATCCGCTCACTAGGCTGGACCGATCAGGGATGAAGCCCAACGATTTGGGATTCTCTAAAAATGTATTAAGTAGATGCAAATTATAAGAAGTGCGTGTGAAGAGAATACTATACTGTCGAAATAGAGAACATCAATCGATTTAGTGGTTGAATTAGTAATCAGTAACCCTTGAATTTTGAGCTCGACTCTTATGTAAGGGATTGTGAGGATTGAAGGAGGGTGCTGAGAAATATTATCTATATAAAAAAGGTTTGTGTTAGCATGAAATGTAAAATTGCATGCAGAATTATTTAGAAAATCAAACACAATGTTATAGTACCGTGAAACGATATTCACCCGATCTTTAGTGAATAATGTAAATTTTTTCTTTATAAAAGGACATGGCTCTTTGTTTTGTATCGAGGAATTGTAAAGAGAATAGTGCATTCTCTTAGGTATTATACGTTGAATAATATAGTAGTATTATCGTATTAGTGCATTTGTTATTAGATTTTATAACAGTATGGAAATAATATATGAATAATCTCAATATTTTCATAATTTAGCTTGTACAAGTGGTATTAGTAAAATGTCTCTAGACAAGAGAATTCAACAAGATTTCCATTTTGGTATCAAGATTTATGAGTGCATGCATCTATCAAGTATAGACAAGAAGGCAAAACTACATTGTCAATAGTTGGTTCTGTTGTCCCTTTGGCGCCAACTCATGTTGACAAACGACAATGTGTATTTATTGGTTAGTTAAGCCATTAGTGAAAGATTGATAAATGCAATTAGGTCATATATATATATCTCCAATTTTGAAGATATAGAAATCTCTACTACCACTAATATTGCTAAACTTGTCAACTTAAAGTCATTAAAGAAATTGTCTGGAATGTAGGCCATTGGCAAGGAAAGTTACAATCCAGTGATATTTTAGTTTAATTTTTTTTTAAAAACAATCAATCAAAAGTCAAAATTTTCATAGCAGCTAGGATTCCATTAGCATTGGTTTTATTTTGCTACTATATTGCATGTGGATGGAGGATGGTGACCAAACAAAATCTAATTTTCAATTAAATTTTACTACTGCAAATTAAACGTTCAAATATGATACATATAAATCAAAGTTTAAGTAAACGAGATTTGAAGATTCGAATTGAGTAACGACTTTGATCCTCCATAATAGATTAATAGTTATAGTATTGAGTCCATACATGAACTTAATTTGGATAAAAAGAATGCGTAGATAGCTAGGAAGTTGGGTTGAAAATAATGTGAAACTTGGCATACCTTGTTAACCACTTGTATTTAGTTTTTATTTTCATCTACGGAGTATCAAATAAAAAACGTACTCACACATTCGATTTTGCAAGACATTAGTTCCTTTTTTTTTTTTTAAAGAATGTATTATATATATACTGATCGTTGTGCATCATTAAGTTCAAAATCAGATAATATATACTCCAATATTCGGATTAAAAAACCTCTAATAAATGATGAGTTATTAATAATTTAATCTCGTAAGTGTACGAATCATATATTAGTATAGCGAGGGTCGAACCACAGAGAGTTAATTATTTAATTTGATTAAACTAGTTAAACTATCCTATATAAAACAATTTGATTTAGATTAAATATGCAAATAAATAACTAAATCAGATATTATAACGTGAGCTAACAGTGAAAATGTTTGTCAATTGGGCATAAGTGTTATCTTTATAAATCTTTTGGTTTACACATTTTGTGTGTACTAGTAAAAGAGAATCGGCGAAGGTTCAATAATATACATTTATGCTCCGTTCTCTGTTTTCGTTTTTAATATGAGTAGTATATATAATCTTAGTTTGACTATTAAATATCAGGTTTTTTATAAGCAAAAGAATAAATATTTTTTGGTTTTGTTGGGGAAAGAGCGTCATTAAATACATTTCAGCTAAATATTTATCATCTAAATTATCATATATCTTGGGTTCGATTACTCTAAAGTCAGATGCAGATTAGAGTGCTGGGTTTCTGGGTTAATCCTCAATTGCGTAAGCACAGATAATCCATTGACAATTAAGTTATTGCATATTTTCCTTATAAACAATTTCCTCATGATGATTCATTATTTTTATGTATTACGTTTTTCCTCAGGTTGTGGCTTAGCAATAATCTTTAACATAAAATTATGCGCGATAAATAATACAAAATTATAATTAACTGAAAATAAAGATAAATAATTATAAAGCATTCAAAAGTAATTATTACGTGATACACGACTTAAATTTTAATTTAAGCATGCATTGAAAAGCACATTAATTAAAAAGAGTGATAAGAGGCTACTTCCAAGGAATTACTAAACGATCTCTTAAAATCTATGAATGAAGGATGCAAGTTGATGTTGATTTCTTGTTGTGCCCATCTTTGGCCGTGCGCCTCTATTCTTTCCAGGAACAACTTTCCTTATATATATTCTTATACAAGGTTAACCAACTTATTAAATATTCTTCTTTTAATTGTTTCAATTTTTTTTGAATTTATCTTAATATTCACGGCTTTCAACTAATATTCCTACAAAATATAAAAGATCGATCAATGTCACATATTTCTCAATTAAAACAATAAAAACTCATCAAATATATCAATTTAAGTACAATAAACACTTTCAAATACATGACAAATACGGAATATAGACTAATCAATAAGTATCATGCAATATATAGTCACATCCTAAATTAAATACGTAGAAAAACTATGCATTTACGTATACAAAATTGAAATTATGAAAACGATGTGTAATTCTTTTGGATTAAGCAAATGACTAAACAAACAATCATAGCCGTCATTTCAGAAAACAAAAAAAAAAAAAAATCAAATTATTAGCAATTATTGTGATTAAAGTACACGATAAATCTTGAAGAAATAAAGTACCACCTACTACTTTAATTTTCTTCAATCTTACTCAAACTACTGTCAACCATTTGCATCAGAAAAGCTCATTGTACCATTTTTATTGTACTTCTAATTGTGACATTCTTTACATTTTTAAGACATCCTTTTTTCAAGAAAGGGTGTTGTAATATCTGTACTGAACAAACTATCATTTGTAAGTGTCTGAACCCACATTTTGTTTTCTTGGTTGTAATAATATTTTTATAGTACTTGGTTAATTTGATTATAGCATTAATCATTTCATATGTATACTTGTAGTATGTTATTAGTTTTGATATTGAGAACAGTTTATAAGTTCAGTTTGTTGGATTTGTTAATCATTTGTTATGATTCCTATTAGCATTGCTGAATTCTTATGCATATGGGTTTGTTCAAATTCTTTGCCAGTAAAGCTATATGTCACTGTTGTTGTAGTAGTGTTTATGTTGTTTTGTTTCTCTCTTTTTTGTTTAACACAACAATTTGTGTTCATTACTGGTATTTAATCTCTTGAAATTTATTGTTACAACATGCTAGTGTGTGATGTGCTTCTTTTAGCTTATTGGATCTGTTTGCTGATGGTTAGAAAGACTTATAACATAGAATTGCCTATTGTAAGTCTTTAAGTTTCTCAATAGATTCAACAATGATGGTGGAATTTATTAAAGATGGCATTTAGTAAAAATCGCGTAGAAGTATTTGTAACACAGCTACATCAGATCTTCGCTTTTACATGAATTTGTATACATGTATGATTGGACTGAACTAATAGAATAACTGCATGATCTGCATTTCTTCTATTGATCATAATTAATCATGTTGAAGTCAAGGACATTACTTATCATGATTATTCATGGAAAGTTCTCTATCAGATTGCACAATGCTGTTTTAATATACTTTGTTCCTTGGATAACCACTGCAGAAATTACTGTGTACTGCACGGTAAAAGAAACCGATGGGTAATGGAGATTGGTTTAAAAATATTATCAGTTTGAAGAAAGCAAAGGATGATAAACCAAGGAAATCCAAGGCATGTTGTTTGGATCATTCAAACAATCAGAATTTTATAACCTCCCTTTCTGGTTTGCGTTTCAGTTTTCTATATCCATTTGTAAATACTCGTCCTCACATTCTCACCATCATTACGATACCATCTGTCTGAGACAACCTTGTAACTTATGTTGCCGCATTCCTTAGGAACCCTTGGTACCTAGGCATACACAGTTACACACATTCTATAAATCAACCTTCTTCAGCTGAGGTGAAAAGAAAGTGTTAATTGAAGGGATCCATAAGTAGCTTATCTTTTTAATTCGAAGAATGACAATTATGTCAAGAAATGGAAAGTTTTTAACAGTTTTACGAATAGACAATTACTCAGATTCTACTTCCGAGTATTCAGATCTCAATTCATTCTGGATGGTAATTATATTTAGGTAATATGATGAAGCACAAAGAGTGAGTGAGACGGACTTGTCGAGCCAATTGCACATCATATACAAAACAATATCTTCTTATACTTTTTATTTTACCATTCCTTTTCTCCAATAATGTAAGCACACAGAGTAACTTCTCCTTTACCGTTCGTCCTATTCTGACATCCTTGGTAACTTCTCATTTCATATCTTAACGCATAAAGAATTAAGATCTTCTTATCTGTGGAACAGGCATCCACACGTAACAAGAAAAACGGAGACACACTAGTTCGCCATTCTGAGAAAGTTTCGTCTAAGTCTGCAACTGGATCGTCACACAAAAATCATCTGATTAACGGGATGCCAATTGAAGATGTGGCTGCAACTCAAATTCAGACTGCATATCGCTCATATAAGGTATCTCTCTTGACATGAAAGTTATAAACTAATAAATTCTTAGTGGTGTCTATTCTAATGAAAAAGTTACAGCTAGAATCAGAAGAACATCTTATCTTCATCTCTTCTGTTAGTGAAGTAAAAACTGCTTGGTTCTGAATGAGCCACTATATTTGTACATACAATGGCTTGATAGCAGCTCCAAGTGAATAATTATCAATGGTCTAATTGCAGTTATTGTTCACATATATGCTTGAGTTTGTTCATGATTCACGCTCATTTACTAGGCCATTTACCACATGTGGATTTTAGCTTGTACATAATTAATTTTGTAGGCTAGAAAGGCTTTTCGTTGCTTAAGAGGTATTGAAAGGTTACAGACTCTCACACAAGGACATTCTGTCAAAAAGCAAGCCTCAATGACTTTGAGCTATCTCCACTCATGGAACAGGATACAGGCTGAGATTAAGGCTCGCCGAGTTGGCATGGTTATAGAAGGAAGACTCAAGCAGAAGAAACTAGAGAACCAACTTAAACTTGATGCCAAACTTCATGACCTAGAGGTAACACTAGCTCCCCTTCACATGGTTGAAATAACCTTTCCGTTTTTCTTGCAGTTGCATTTGATGGTCCACACGGTTTAAAACATTTGCTATCACTCTATTCTACCTTTTGATAGTTTTGAAATTACCATTTGTTCTCGTCTCCTTGTCTGATGTGATACCAACAGGAAACCAAAATTGATTTTGGAACAGTGAAGCCTGACAAACTTGTCAAAAATCTAAAAGATAAATTAACATATTCGTCATCAATACATTTTGATGTCTATGGGTATCAATTTCAGGGATTGTAACATGATATCAAATTGGATCTGTAATCGTTAAGAAAAGTAATCAAACCAAATGTACGAGTTACTAACTTACGATAGGCTTTGCTAGTACTCGTATATGTTAACGAACTTTGCTCTGGAAGATGAATGGATTCAGAATACAGATATTCCTATTTTTTCTCGCCAGCCTTACAGAGAGAAAATATACTTGACAGGTGGAGTGGAGTCCAAGCTCCGAGACAATGGAAGAAGTTCTTGCAAAGATACATTTGAGAGAAGCAGCTGCAGTAAAACGTGAACGAACACTGGCATATGCATTTTCTCATCAGGTAGAACTTAATTATCTATTGCCCTCACGATCAAATTAAGATTTATTCTTACAAGTACGCCTTTCAGTGGAGGCCAAACTCAAACTCGGGACTCGGTAACACTGATATCAGCAAAGCAAACTGGGGTTGGAGTTGGATGGATCGATGGATTGCTGCTCGTCCTTGGGAAAGAAGGGTACCAGTGCAGCCTAGTCCCAAGAAAGGACACAGCCCGCAAAGTAGCAAGACAGGTAAAAATTCGAACACCCCAACTACCAAATCTTCTGTGAAAACTATTTCTCCAAATGGAAAGGGTGTTTCAAAACCGCGAAAATTGACATATGATGAAGCACCTGAAAAGGTTCACCCTCAGAAAGGTCCAGGTAAAGCTGAAGCAACCAATGGTAATAAGGCTATTATGGTATCTTAAAAAAAAAACGATGCATTGTTTCCACATTCTTGGGGGATTTGAGCCAATTGGGTATATGAAGTGATAACTTTTCAATATATGAGTGTTGTATAAATTATTGCTTGTGGATAGTGTGAGAGTAGTACTTTGCATTGAAGTTGAGATCTAGAGAATTCTGTATCGGATTATGACACTTTGTTGTGAATTCCATATTGTTTGATATTTAGAGTGGTTACTATAAATTAAAGTGTACATATGTAAAGGGAAAACTACATATGTAAAGGGAAAACTATTGCAACTAGTTTCTGTTCACCATTCAATGTTTGAGTGCTTACTATTCAGATTTCTATACTTTGTTCCATAAAAAAAACTAATCAGCTAATAATCAGCATATATGTGTCCATTTATTAACAGCTAATAATCACCATGGTTTTTTTGCATCTTATAATAATTGTATTCTAAGTGATCACTCATTTATAACTTAACAAACATTCACAATAGAAATGAGGAAATGAAGATTGAAGAAGATTGGATTTAGCCTCCAATGATTAAGTACCATTCCAGTTCACTTTGTCATATTTCCATCATTTTGTTGGTGAAATTGCAAGTGTCTCGAGCTTCTTTGGTATCAAAATTTATAAGCAAAAAAGGGAATAGACAATCAATGTATATGATAAATGAAGATGCAAATTGAAGAGATGACTATAAATTAACAAAATCTGGATATTATACAACAGAAATAAGAATTTAAGCTTCTGTTTACCAGCATAATTTGAATATAACACATGATTCCTTGAAAACAAAGAATCACTTCCACATGTGTAATGACCCTCAAGTCATGTTTAATGCTGCTATGAAGAAAGTTCTGTATTTCTGACAGCAAATAAAGCACTCTGAAGTCTGAAGCAAGATTCAGTCACTGGAGAAATGCACAGCTTGATTAAAGAATCACCAAGCGAACATTATGGAGTCAAGGGCTTATTCCTTCAGCTAAAAACTTCATAGAATTTCTCAATAACAAGTAATCCGGAGTCAATTGACTCCAAGGGGTCCTTCCTCAATCGATGTCTTAAGCAGTTGGGGATGACAGTGGCAATATCCTCAGGTGTAACTTTATCTCTTCCTTTCAGAGCAGCTAACGCTCTAGCTGCTCTATTTGAAACGATGTCTCCTCTTAATCCATCAACGTTGAGTTCAGCACAGACCTTTGAGATTTTAACTCGAAGATCATGATCAATTGTGACTGAAGGAAGTGAGCTCCTCGCTGAGTAAATTTGTTCCTGAAGCTTATCTTGCTCAGCCTCGTATGATTGTCTGAATTCTTTAGGATTTTTATCAAACCGAGCTCTTTCTTCAACAATTTTTACTCGAAGTTCTGCATCCCTAACTGTCCCTACTTGAGCATGCATCCCAAATCGATCAAGAAGTTGTGGTCTGAGTTCTCCTTCTTCTGGATTACCAGAACCAATGAGAATAAACCTTGCAGGATGAGAGATCGAAATTCCTTCTCTTTCAACAGTGTTCCATCCTGAGGCAGCTGAATCCAACAGAACATCTACTAAATGGTCATCCAAAAGATTAACCTCGTCCACGTAAAGAATGCCTCTGTTGGCTTTTGCAAGAAGACCAGGTTCAAATGCCTTTACACCTTCAGTAAGGGCCTTTTCGATATCAATTGTCCCACACACTCTGTCTTCAGTAGCACCCAACGGCAAATCAACCATGTTAATTTTGGTTAAAACAACAGGGAGTTCTTCGCCATTCACAGCTTTCTCTCGGACTTCAAATCCCATCAACTCTGGGTCTTCAGGATCTGAATTATAGGGGTCACCAGCTACCACTGAAATTTCGGGGAGTAAATCTACCAAAGACCTAACAGTTGTGGATTTTCCTGTCCCTCTATCACCCATTATCATCACACCTCCAATCTTTGGATCAATCACATTTAACAAAAGGCAGAGCTTCATCTCATCTTGTCCTACTATAGCAGCAAATGGATAAACTGGTCTTTGCGTATCCTTGGCTAGCTTTTTCAACTAAAATTTAAAACAATTCGAAAGTTAACAACAATAATAGGAATCCAACATTCAATTCATTGCCTTCATTCGAACTGACGGCCTGCTGTCCTTACAGTAAAAAATTCTCATCATACCGGCCAAATTTCAGGCAACATATATGGTTATTCGTTTGATGTTACTACTTCTGCTTTTAGCTAAAGTCTCAATTATATCGCATATAGTGTACAGAAAACAAAATGCCTGTTGAGAAAAATCCGGACTAAATTAAAAGAGTGGCATGTAAATGAGGAACAAAGTCTACATAGTACCTGCTTCTCAGCAGGGCCAACTTCAGTGGCTACATTAGAAATTGAAACATGTAGTTGAGGCCTCCCTTTCTGCATTGGGATCCTAATACCTCCATAGAATTTCCTCCCTGTACACACTCCTGCAATAAGAAAACCAAAAAAAAACAGAAGGGAAAAACATTTGGTCAATATCCAAAATTTGTGGATATCCCAGTTCTTATGCCATCATTAGCCCTCCAATATAATGGACTGAAATGGAACCTTTAATAGAAACAGTAAGAAAACACTAAGGGTAACTGACACATGATATTGCACCAAAAGTTTCAAAATAAACATCAATTCAATTCAAAAAAATAAAACTGGGATAATTTTAATCTAGATAACTTTGAAGAACACATCTATAGTCATTCTGACCATGAATATTGACTGTTAGATGTAAAGTTCCAAAGTGAAGTACCAATAACAGTTAAGAGTCATGAATTGATTCACTCTAAACATTTCCATGATTCAAAATTATATATTGGTTGATAAAATGCATCATTCTTGAAAACTAAATAATGGTCTTCAAGAATATCAATACCTGAAGCAGGAGAGATAGGTAGAATGGAGGACTTTCTTTGAGAATATAGAGGTTTTGAAGCCAAGATTGATGATGCTGTAGCAGCAGAAGTTCCTAGTGGTGAAGCCATTCAACAAAGCAAAAGAACTTGTGGTTTCTTTTGAAAATTTATTTATACTAATGGACCTTTTTTAGCTTCTGTGTTTTGGTGAGGATAAGAGGATAGATTTCCTATGACCCCACTTGGTCTTTTCTTTTTCTACTACAATTAATTTTTTCTCATGGCACAAGGCAATATTCCTTCTGGCATTGGATTTAAACTTTCAGTAACATTCTATGATATTTAGTTTAAAAATAAAACATGTATCATAATCTTAACGAAGTCTCACATAGAATGTATAAAATTATCTACTCATTCCTTTAGATTTTTTTACTGCATTTTGCTTTGCTTATTCCTATTTCGGGTAGAAAAACATTGGGCGTCCACCATAGAATATAGACATTTAATCGATGTCTACATAATTGAATTGCAGCTTTTAACTGAAATAACTTTTCAGGACTGCATTAGTAGTTAGTTCTGCTTAATCTTTAGTTTCTAACCTGCTATCTAGCATCATCTTATGCAGTATTTGATAAACTCATCGATCACGTTAATACATTATCCAAAAGCTTATTATTAGTATGCCCAAAGTATAGAAGTCCGAAACTATAAGTATAATGTCAAGCATTCAGCAGAGTATATTACTGATATTTTGATGAGTTGCCAAGGTTTAGAACTATGAAGCAACTACTGCCTAATATCTAGTACCACAGTAATAGGATTGTGATGGCATTGTAATGACTGCAGCATATAAAACATTAAGAAACAGAAGATGGTCTGTCATTTCAAACTCTCAAAAGCTTTAAGAGGATCATTTGGATCAATTTGAGTAAGGATTGGGATATCAACTGCCACGCTCTCAATGCCTAAATCTGTTTCTTCCAGCCTCTTGATCACCTTTTCAAAAACAAATCTGTTGCTGCCCTCAGTCAGGTGTAAGCCATCACTGTTATTCGATAGATGGTGTTAGTACTGCCAGTTAACAATCTGTGTATTCACGTAGGCTTGAAAGCACGCTCTTGTCTACAAATTATAGTTTTTCCTAGAACATGCAAATCAATTAGTCGTGCAGACTTATAACTTCAATTATAGCAGAAAACAAAATTTTAGCAGTTGAAAATGGTTAATAAGGTTTTGCCAACATGGAATTCGCAAAATTGGGATCCAGATAATTCAATGGACATGGAAATTTAATTTATTCCCATCAAGCAATGTGAGGTAAAAAGTGGCATGCTGCTTATATTCACTCACCTATCAGATATCATATTGATATTCACTGGTCTTAAATAATGGGTTACTTATTTTCAAGGTGATGTTGAAGTTATGTCTACTTAATGGCTATAGTTGGAAAGCTAAACTTCTACAAGATAAATCTAGCAGATATAATGACATGCTTATAAGGGTCTTACAAATGGTTAGAAAAGTTGACAGAATTTGAAGATAAATGTGTGGTTCGGATGCCTGTCATCCCCATGAGCATGACAACCCTTGGCCTAAAACTCCTCCCTTATATTAAGCTAAGTTACAGTATAAGTGGTACAGCAGGAAATGAAATACAGTTATACAGGAATACCTCAGATATGCCTTTTCCCAACCAAGAAGTTGCTGCATTTTAGTCCAAAGATAACTCCACATTCAGATGCAATAGCAAGACAAGCTTTGGCATAAGCACCGGCAGCATCATTTGTTCTTTCAGGCAAACCCAGTTTGTTCTCCGTAAATGGGAATCTAATGACAGTGATGTCAGAAGCGTATTGATAAACCTCTGAAATTTTACAGATTGTAATTTTTGATGTCACAGAAGAGAACACTGATAACTATATATATAGATAGATCTGAAGGATAGCCAACGAACTTACAAGAGCCTCAGAATTGGGGGCGGTAATCAGAAGAACAATCACAATCAATCTTTAGTAATGATAACTTTAGCATCAACTACAGACTGTTTTGGAAAACAAGTCCTGGATAAATTTGCAAAACCAAACAGGTGTTTTCATTTGTTGCACCTCTTCAGTGAACCTCAATCAGCTTACTTGCACAAGCTAGGAATACTGATATGTCCAATCCTTACCAAGCTCCAAAAAAGCGCCTTTAGACAAATTAGGACAAAACACTCCCTTCACATTAGGTTTATTTGAGCTCACTCGCACGATCAACGCACGCTCTAAAAGCTACGCACTTAAGCCATTTACTAATGACTACTATATTTAAAATTAATATATAGATGATAAATAAAATGTCAAATAGATTGAAACTAATTAATACTCCCGTCTCCTGTTCTGTATATATACCGAGTAGTACTCCCTCCATCCCAAAAAGATTGTCGAGTTTGATTCCATGGTCAAAATGATCACACTTCGAAGTCTTAATTGACACATATAACTTTGAGATATGAGTATGTACCTTGAGAAAAGATACAACGAATGCAGGTTTTTTCTTCTACTCATCAAGAGGCACATGTTGAAAAGCGCTACACCTATCAGGCAAGGAAGCATCATTAGCACCAAAGAACACCGTCACAGCCACCGTTGGCGATCCAGCAACTCCACCATTCTCCGGTGGGAAAACTTTGTCCAATACTTTCAAAGCCCATCTTGTGTTAATTCCACTGTATCCCCTTAGCAAGACATCAACCTACATCTCATATAATCAATGGAGATAGATTATATCATCAAGATTTCAATACATCAACCAACATGGCACATTGGAACGTGTTATTTCATAAAGACATCAATCAACATGACACATTATTGGATCGTATGTTATATTATATGTGATACTGTTGTAACGTTAATATCATGAAGGGTGTCTCATCTATTTTTAATCACGTATATTGATATTAACAAAGTGTCATGTAAAGTGTAACATATGACCGACTGAACGAACATGATGGAGATATATAAAATGTTACCCTCCTAGAGAAGTGATTGGCAAGAGAAGCACCCCATCCACCATTTACAAAGGAGCATTCAGTGATGGAGTCACCAAATAGATAAATCTTTGCTCTCATTTCCCTTTTATGATATGATTAGCAACTAGCACTCCTTCTTCTTCACTGTATCCTTTGTGGAATATAAGTTAGATCGTAAATGCGACTGCTGATGACCTACTCATTTAATTTTATAATAATGTTTCCGTTTTTGTAGTAATGATCTATTTCTTTTTTTTAATAAAAATATAGAAGTTATTGTAAAATTATTATATTACACAATTGATCAATGAATCAAACCTCAACTATATGTACTTGTACAAATTCTTCACCAGGTTGTGTATATCTCATAATTGTCCATTCTATATTCACCAGAAGCATTCCTATCTATCCTCAACCAATGATTTTACAATGAAAATGTGACCTCTAAAGAAATTCACACAATTTTCTTAGACCATGAAATGTACAAGTAATACCATCAATAAAAAAGGATACTTTAATTTTTATTGTTGATAGACTTAGTCTTGAATCATCTTCACATAACGAGTGCTGCATACAGAAGTTGGTTCCAAGTATCAGGTAATCCAGGGAGGCACCAATGGCTACAATCGACGCCAGAGCCATCACCGCTATAAGTAGAAGGGTGGGCATCTTTTCGAAGTTGCGAGAGTGTAGTGATATCAAGCAGATAAACTGCTTTCTTCATCTCACTCAAGACTTTGTTAATCACCGCGGCTGCTGGAGGCGGTCCTGCTGGATAAATTGATCCTGCCAATGGCTCTAACTCGCCATTGCAGTTCTTATTAGACGACGAACTCCATTCTTTTCCCCTGTAAAGAAAAGAAAAACATGAACTCTTAAGTCTTTTTGGGAACTAAAGAAGCTATGAAAAAGTTTGAACTGATGACTTACTGATAATGAGTAGGAGAAATTCCCTGAAAGAAGAGTTTGGTCTTTGTAGTATCAACATTTTGGTCCACCCAACGTGCCCAAGTTGACATGCCTTTGTAAAATGCTGTGAGACGATCCATATCTTTCAAGACTTTAGAACCATCTTGTATATAATCCCACCTGAATTCAAACATCGAATAGGTTAAACCCAAAAATGAGGATTGAATCAAAGGCGTCGAAGGTTGTTCGTTTGTTCATACGATTGAGATTCGCCATGGTGTAACCACCAATGCCACGAGTTGAAAATGAGCATGTCCATTCCTCTCCAAGCATCCCCTTGTTGAATGGAATCCAATTTCAAAACTCTGCCATTATCTTGCCGTACTATATCCACCAAGTACGGTGTTCGATATAGCATTATGGTCACACCATAGTCCTGCATCAATAACACCATTATCTCCTCATGAAATGAAATTTATGATTGTTGGGGAATACACAGTTGTTTGCAGTACACAAGTCTTTTTCTTCAAGGATTAGATCCTGGGTATCAATTGCTGACATGCCAATTGACACATTAACGAAAAGCTAAGGTTGTGCATGTACAGTCAGTTTAATATACCTTTCTGCTTTTTAGCCATTATTCTAAGATAATTTTTTTGCTTTTAAAATACATATTCTAACATAATAAATTATACTTTTTTTATTTTCAACGTACTTTTTGACTACTTTTCTATCGGAATTTATCAATCCAACTAACGATATAATTTCAATTAATCGACATTTTATATTTTAAATGCACATTTCGACTACTTTTATTTTTTCTAATAGCCATAAGAAAATCCCTTAATAATTACGCAAAATCTAAAACGACAATTACAAAATTCAATGACAATTAAAAACTCAGAGAAAATAAAATTTAGTTATACTTTACATAAACCAATCACTCATTTATCATTACGGGTGATTAGTAATGTGACACGGAATGAGATAATATATGTCTCTTCTATGTATCTAGGCACCATAAGTCCACATACAAGCAAAAGGTGATTTATATTTATTTTTTAAATCTTGCTGCCTTTTCTTCTTTGGTTGCAACTTGCAACAACCCAAGATTGGCATATAGTATCGATAGTCAACCACATGGTCTAGTTGTCTGTATTTTTTGACCCCATTGCACAATGTAACAAAAAAATCTGACAATGATATATGAATATATTAATTAAAATTTGTCTCTATTATCACGTGAAAGTGTAACAATGCCTTGGAGTAGTAATATAAACAGAGAACTCTGGCGTCACTAACACTATTCAGTTTAGTTTTGTTTAGATTCAATTGCATGAGAATTGAATATAAGGTGACCTGAAAAGTGACGGAAGAAACTGAGTCCTTTCTCACGAAGTTGGTCACACTATTTGGTACCGATGAATAGATCATACATGCCAACGACTCCCACATGTTGAGGCTCAAGGAATCGCCAACAAACATAATCTTCTTTCCCCTCCATCTCCTTAGAAAATCCACTCCATTAAACCTACAAATTTCCCACATATATATATTATTATTTGCAGGATGTGAAAAGTATTATGGGAAGCATATATTTATGGAATACTTCTTAAAAACTGTATGGCCAAATTAATGTTTTAGGAAGTAATTAATCATTTTCGTTATGCTATTTTTAGGTAGAAACTCTCGCAACGACAGATCTAAGTATATTTGGTCTTAACTAAATAGAGGACAGAGGTCCTACATGACTGCTGAATAATTCTATATCATAAAAGAGGGACATCTTCATGAGTCATGTCTAATCTTTTCAAATAAGGGTCTCTTTTTCAAAAAAAGAAAAGAAAAAGGAAAAGAGATTACATTAGCATATTTAATTAATTACGCCATATGTTATCTTTATTAAGTAATTATAAAGGAATAACATTATTGAAAAAATATATAAAATTTATGTTAATATATATGCCTCAATTAACATTTTATAACATGGCCCTTGTTAAGAGCTAGCTAGGCAATCATACTTCATGCATTAATTATGTTCATATTGGTTATGAACCATCAAATAAAGTTCTGATAATTAGGTCCACCTGACTTAACAAACCAGCAAATTTAAATATAAAAAGAATATATCTCATCATAATGATACATAAAAAAAATCATTGTGATACATCACGTGAAATGATCGAATTTTATTGGTCCAATTGCGTTGCATGCATACATAGGTGAATTCACATATGTTGATGATGGAACCTAAGCCATTTTTCACTTGGGAGTTAGGACTTAGGAAAAGGGAAAAAATGATCAAATTTTGAATATAAGAAACCAAAAGAGAATGATAAAATGGTTACCTGGGTAAGTCACAAGAGTCTGGTTTCCAGGAAAATTGAAGATATTGAGTATCTGGACGACCATATTTTTGGCAATTAAACTCCGAGTCAATGAATGGGCAGCTTGAATATTTGTAAAGAGGATATGAAGTATCAACCACCCATTTCCCTTGAAACAAATTGCATCCACCACTCTGTTTGTTTCCTCTAAGAATTCTACTACTTGTACTATTATTGTGATATATTTTTGCTCCACTAACAGCTATCAATGTTGAAGATACAAACAGCAGGGTGTGAAGAACAGTATACCAATGACACAAATTCATATCGTTTGTGGACTTTAATTTTGGGACAGATTGAATGGACTAATAACTCTGCAGACTCCGATGGTTTCTAAATAGAGTAGTTAAAAATGGAAAGTGTGGTGTAGAAGAGAAGGGAAATTTGTATAGTGGGTTGCATGAATATTGGCAAGAGTTCCCATGGTTTTGAAGCAAGAATGATTGGTTTTATATGTGACATTTGAGTTGGAGAAACTTGGAAGCATCCTCTGTTTCATGAATACTGTGCCCCCGTGTTAGGAGAGTGGGGACCTAGCTATCGTTCCTATACTTTCTTTAAGTTTTACATTTTAAATCGAGTGTTTGATCAATAATATGATACACTTTATGTATTCCATCGGTTGAGATTATGATTCATGCCACATATTTTATTTCTAATTTTTAAATTAAATAAGATACATTATTGTCTTGATATTAGTAATATTATTATAAAGACTAAATTTCATTCTAGCACTCAACTATTTTATCATTTCAAATAGATACCTAAATATTTCAACATTTTAAATAATTATTTGGGAGAGATTTTTGACACCTGAACTTTTGGAAAACATCTTTTTAACACATAAACTCCACTATAACAAAGAGAAACATACGACAAAAAAGATATTTTAAATATATTACAATTTACGAAGCCATTTTAAAGAATAAACACTTAGTAATAATATTTAATACATTAATTAATTTTAATTAATTAAAAATCAATAAAACATCATCTTCAACTTTACACCTATCCTCCATCCCATCAACGAATTGCAGCCCACCATATCGCCTCCCCTAATAAAGCCCGCCCCTGCCCAGCAGATCCCCCGGCCGCCTTCACCATCAGCCACCTCTGCTTGCAATAAGCTTAAGCTTTATACCACCATCTCGAACATCACCCTCCGTCGCCCACCAACATAGCCACAGTCGGTCATCACCACCATAGCCACCACCAAAGTTGGTGTTCAAAAATTAAATTCTTCAGTTACGACAACAATCAAATTAAAACAGAGCAACAATCTAATTGAGACTGTGCTGAATTTGTTCAAACTTAACAATAATCTAATTAAATTCAAATGTAATACCATTAATCCAAACAAAAATTAAAGATAACGAAAAATTCAATCACAGAAGCAACAACTAAGGCATCAAAATGAAACAAAGCAGCAGCAGCTTATTTATTATTATGGCAATGAGATGGTGGGCATGGGACCTGAAGTTTGAAATATGAAAACTGTTATCCTGTGGAGGAGGAGATGATGGGTAGTGGATGGTGCAGGAGAAAGTGGAGGGTGGGGGAGGGGCCTAGTGGGTTACGGGTTTGGCTATGGTGAGCTAAGGCCACATTTACGTTTTTATTTAATTCTTAATTAATTAAAATCGACATATTAAATATCAAATTCCACTAAGTTGCTTGTTATTTAAAAACGATCCATAAAGTTGCATTATATTTAAAACATCCGCTTGGCCTTTACGCTTACCTCATATAATGATGGCTCATGTAATTAAAAGAGTTTTCTAAAGTCGTTTGGCCAAAAACTCCTCCCAGACGCTTATTCAGTGCCGAACGTTGTTTTAATTATTCAAAATGCATTTAATTAAACGATTTAAAATAGTATAAGTGGCTTAAATGAAATTTAATCTACTATAAATGAGATTATCATATAAACTGTAACTCTTTAAAAGTGGTTGATTTTTCCATGTGGTATTTCATACTCTGTATTTGTGAAAGAATAATATATTAATGAGTAATATTTGAAATATACTTTCTTTAAGTCAAAGTATTTATGTTAATTAAAACCTCAAAATATAATGACTTTATCATTAAAAGAATTAAGTTAATTTTTTTAGATATGGTCATGGAGGAAATATATTTATCGGATCAGTTAATCACAAAATCTAGACGAACAAGTAATAAAAGGTCAATTAAATACGGAGTAATACAAATTGAAACACACTCTTATACGGAGTACTATTTATGAGAAATTCATGCCTGCATATTATCAAGTCTCCTCATTCCAAGGGGCGTTGCATACTTGCATGTACCTTCATATTATGGCCGTTCATTTTGAATTAGTTATTTTGATGATAATCCATCATATAATCAATTCAATTATGAGAAATAATTTTTTTAAACAATTATTATTTTATTACCACACTAAATAACAGATAATATAATTATTTTTCAAGTCTTTCAACAATGATTACAAGCTACGACTCTTGCAAGTGGACGCTTTAGTTGATTAGTTTATGTCTATCCATCCCAACTTTAATTTTTTAGATAATAAGATGCTTCATCCAACAAATTAAAGAGCTTTCGAATCAATAAATTGGTATACCTTCTCATCAATGTAACGTAAACGGACCACCTATATGAAGAATTTTTTGAGATAATATGATTTATGAAGAAAATAACAACTATTATTAACATTAATAATAATTTGTGAACTATCTTTCTCAAAACAACTTGAAGGACATACACCACTAAGTTCATGTAATATAATGGATTTATTCCAGATACTAACTCATAAAAGAAATGTAGAGCTGCTAAATATTAACACTCTATCTTCTTCATGCCATATGTCAGCCAATAATGCCGATGCACTTCAGACAAGCCTAAGTTAGTGAAGCCTTTTCGCCTCGACTACCAAACACATCCCGCGATTCACCTCTTCCGTAATACATGACAAGAATCTCAAGAGTATCTTTTACAAGGGATTAAGCCACACTTTTTGGCGAACGTAATAAATTGCGAATTATTTGTATTAAATTATTGCTTAAACAACCATAATATATGAGTATAAAAACACTTAAAATGCTTAATTAGACAATTATTTAGAAGGCGCTCAAAAAATGATTTTTCACCCGACTGCGCCTCTTATTACGATGTTTTTTTTGTGCCGCCCAAGTACTTCTTTGGACGTTGTTCAAATAATTTTTTTAGTAGTTAGAGAAACTCAAAAGAGTTTTCTACGATGGTGAGACAAATAGTAGAGGAGGGTGGAATTAGGTACTGTAACGTATAGAAAGATTTTATTATTTAAAATGTATGCGTATCAATATAATAAAATTCTTTTTTAAACCTACCTGGTGACAAAAAATAATTTATCAAACGACAAGATCCAATTATCAATCTATTTGGCCTTTAAACCTGGACACAATACTTCGGCATGCCTGACTAACTCACAGAATTTTAATTGGATCGGTGTCCTAATTTATACTTGAGCCTCGATTCAAGGCCTGAACCAAGTACGATCCCTCGAAATTTTAATTTCAGATTGCCGATCGTTATACGATCCTAACCCTGGATAAGACCGACCTATAATGCACTGTCTCGACTGCCTGATTGATATCCCAAATGTTTTAGCACTACTCCCGCGCCACATGACTGATCTAAGCATGCTGTCACTAAAATATTAACTCGATCCCCAGATAAATAGATTCAAGATCGTATGTTTAATAGCCTTACTCTCGACCTCAAGTGGCTATCCCAAAGGGTGATACGCTATCTTCTCGTCATGAAATGGCCTTAAAGAAATTGATCCTATTTCCCGATCGACGTGCAGCACTGGTGCAAAATTATATCTGGCTTTCGAGATTTACTACAGGAGCCTCTATGGCTTCAGCTTTGGTGCTTTTGATTCTCGAATTACTATGTTGGCAAGAATTCAACCCAGCTTGAATTGTGCTATTTATTTGGCAGTTAACTCAAGATTTTTTGCTTCTTCACTTCGTTTCCTTCAATTTAGGCGCCTATCGACTTCTTTGGGTCAAGACGAACATTTTTGTGGTTCCGTGGTCGGGTTTTGTTCCTGAAAAGCAAATGCATTTCGATGTTTTCTACCTTAAGTAAATACCATCAGAAATTGCAATAAATTTATCTTGCAGATTTTTACAGATTTTTGCCATGAATGTCAGGTTTTTCAAACCATGTGGGGAGTTTAGGTTCATATAGGATTTCGCTTCTTCTCGACGTAATATCCACGATCACTTAGACATGATCTAACCTAATTCTCGGCATAAAGATTCCGAACCGTCGAATATTTTTGCTCACTCCTCTCTCCAAGTTACATAGGAGCCTATTTCCATGAAGAATAGGAAAGACTTGGTTGACTAATCTGTGCGCCAAATATATTTTCATATCGACCTTTATTTCCTCGATATATTAAATTTAGTCTCAGAATTTTTATAACTCTATTCGACTTTTAAAATTGTGGTTACTCAATATAAAACCCTTATTTTAACTTAAATTAATTCTGCGCTATTTTTAACCCTTATTATTTACACGTGTTCGATTTTCATTGGAATTTGAATTGAAGACCTAATCACCACTTGTAACTCGTATAATCGACATTTATTTAATTAATTTAACTAATTCAAATAATTTGAGTTTAATTAAAAAATAATTATTAAATTTCGATTGTCTACAGGTACAAACATGTATGAAAAATAGATATTTCAATATATACAATAATTAGGTTATAATAATAGGAAGACAAACTATAGCTACCATTATAATCATATTATTGCTTGGAAAAATATAATATTTGAAGAATGAAAATTTGAATTATGACATCTTGTAAGCCCCCGGATTCCGATCAAATATCATTAGACAACAAGATCATTTAATTTACAAATAAGTATCATATCACATTAACTACTTAGTGAAACTCAATCAAGTAGAACAATAATATAATATCCAAATCAAATTTGGGTGTGGAACTAATGTCCAAATCAAATTTAGTTACACCCATTAACTTGCTTAGTGCAACATGTTGTATAAAAACAGAATAACATGACATTTTGATTATGAAACATGTGCCTCGCTGTTTGAGCTAGACATTCATGGCTCAATAATATTGACAGGAGAACCATATTGACTAAAAAATAACGTAATCCTCACCTTGAATCTCCATCTCTCTGGCGTTTGTCTTCTTCCCTCGTTTTCTTAGCCTATCAATTAATAATATTGACGAGGGCATTAGTTCTGACGTCGTCATCACATAGTCATAGTATGAATGTTTCCATAAGGAAGACTACAAAGAGGATTTCAGTATGGGAAAGCTATCTTTCATGACAACTTGTAAATCTTCCACTTACTTCATGACTTGATGATTGAAAAGTTGATTCATAATATACACTAGCTTAGCTAGAGTACACCGGGATGAAATTAGAAACACATTATAGTTGTACACAGTTTAGCTAGAGTACACCGGGATGAAATTAGAAACACATTATATATAGTCGTAGGTGGGGCAAACACATACCGGGATCCTAAATCACAAGAAAGAAAGAATTTTTTTCCTCCACATATTTAACAAAAAATTACATTAATACGAAAAGACTATTACAAAGTTAAAATCTTCTATCAAATTCGAAAATGCTAAAATTACATCATTACTAATAAATAAGCAAGACATCTTTGTTTCTGTAGATAAGTTACTAGACTACTATTTAACCATCGACGCTTCCATCGCATCAGATTATTAATTTTCACGATTCATAGCTAAAAGACATCGCTCAACACTTCATGGGCCGCTACCTTCCAGAATACAAACTAACTTCACAAGCTTATACACTCAAGTACGAAAGCGCCACCATTTGTTTTCATCAGCTGTACGTACATCCAAAGCGCCCGAACCTCTTTTTAAATCCGATCACAAACGAACAACTTTGATATAATTTTTGAAGTTGATTGCGAATTACCACTTCAGTGCTCACCCTCAAAGTTTTTGTGATATAGCTCAACCATTCTTCAACTTATCCACATTAAAAGTCAAAATGACATTTAAGTACTTCAAACATCAACACATCAGAAAAAGTTCAAGATTTGCTTCATTAAATCTTTAATTAAGCTCTTGCAATCGCAAATCTAGAATATTAAACAAACAATCATTCTTGTAACGACGTAGTTGATAATCGAAGGTCAGTTTTCAAGATTCTTTCCTTGACATATACGGGTGGCATCCATGTCCGGAACAACAACATTAACCTTACCGCAAAGCTGCCACAATCTAGACAAAGTTCTTCCCATGCTTCATTCCTCATTTCTTTTGAAGTCATTCTTGGCAACTTTGATTAGATACAAAGCATTTAAAGAGATCTCGGACCACGCTCTTTGTAAAGTTAGATTCAAATCACGTGTGATTGCTAAAACATCAACCAACAAGAATAATACGAAGATAAAATCAAATGATTTTAGAAAAATCCAAAAAGCGGCTTCCCCAAACTGAACGAGCTATCATTTCCTATTTCATTTAAGTACCCAATTAATGGCACATACAAAGTCCTCAAATTATTTATAGTCCCCGAACGAGAACCCCAATCCAGTATCACTCGCCGAATCCATGCTGTCAAGGATTCCCTGGCCCACTTCAGTTTCTATCTCACCTTCCTCAATCAAGTCCTTATAGTGTTTTGCTTGTTTCCCTCGAAGCAATTCTTGCCTCTTCGTTAGAAAAAAAATTAACCTTACCAACAAAATTACTAACACTGTGATTTGAAGTCCCGCACAAGCACGAAAGGCTAATCAAGCCGGGACAAAAGTAAAACAACGCATATAGTGCTCGATGAATTCTCATTTTGAATTAAAGTTCGCAACCCACCCAACCGGCCTTCATACGTCACCATAACCTTGGCCCGAATACTACAAACTCAAAACCATTCCCGGACAACAAATCAATAAGTTGCCTCTTTAAACGATATCACTGCTTTTAATGGCTAACTAAGAAAACGTTTCCTTAACAAAGACACGCACCATCAACATAAATAATAACACCACAATTACGATTCATCAATCAACACACGTAAAATATTATCCCCAATCTCACTAATAACCGCGCAGCTATTTCAAAAGAATGCTAGCATTGTGGACATCCGAATCTTAGGAGAAAGTACGAATTATTTTTTGGAGAAAAATTTAAAATAGCACATAAATCTTCGTTACTTTCTTCAAAGTTTCACCAATTCGTTTGAATCGACTTTATAGCGAGTAGTCGTCCGACTGGCCATCTCCTAAACGAAAACCACACTTTAAAAGATACTTATTAGCAAAAGTAATGCGGCAATACCTAACTCTATAATCAATATTTTTTTGTTTTTATTCTCAACAATGAATATACAATATTTCGCTCGGGTTCATAAGCATCACGACACTCTGCGCACGCAACTCGACGGTAACTACAACAATCATCGACACGCGGCATCAAGCCTAACAGGGTTATTCCATTCTTTAAATCCAACACTCACAAAGGCTTCACCACCATAATCCGACACATTTTTAAACAAATAACAAGACAAACAATATGCTTTATCTTCGTGAATACTATACTCAAGCCAACCAACACTATATTTATCATACCATTCTGGATTAAATCGACGACGAAACTTACCAATTGTAGTCCACGGAAACTCAATGTTACGAGGTTGATGTGGACCTTTTTTTAGATAAGATTTCCTTACATCGTCTCAATATCCGACGGGTACTGTGAAATTTGTTTCATCCTGTGATCAGCTGGTAACGCCTCAAAGTCAACACTTATTTCCTTCATTAGCAGCTGGTAAACTTTAACTTGTGGTACTTCAATTTCAGAACTCGAGCTAAGGCCGCCTTTCTTCTTAGCATACACTTCAAAAACCTTTTGTATCCTATTAATCAATCAATTTATAAAAGTACATTGTAATGTACTAAATTATGTTTCACTCGTAAAACGTAATTTCTAAATCGTATTAGAAGAAAACTACCAAGATAAAACTTAGAAGAAAATCTCTGAATGATGTACGCAATCGCAAAACATTTAAACGCTAGCAAGAGACGTTAAAAGCCCAACCAGTTTTAATGCTGCAACATAAGGTTGTTCATGTCTAAACAAAAATATCAAGTCCTTTCAAGCTATGTAGAAATGAGTAATAAAAATTGAAGTTCTGAAGCCACATAAATAGAAATAAAATGAATCAATTAACCAAGTAATTAATGAATTAGTCAAACTAGGTAAAAGATCAATTAATCAATTAAACAAAATGAATCAATTAATCAATGATCAATTAAACTAGTTCAGAAATCAAAAATTAATTAGTCAACTACCAACTTAATCAATTAAACTAAATTTAGCCAATAAATTAAACATCTAATTTTAAATTAATAAAAATATTTTAAAGCCAAAAGTTAGAATTTAAAATTAAACAAAATAATTAAACTAAAGATTACTTACCTACGAGATAAAGCTGAGGCAGCCGGAACTCGAGACAAGAAGCTGCCACAGTAGGGATTTGGTAGTGACAAGCGGCCTAACGCATTGAAATTGTTTCTATCAAATGATAATCAGAGTCAGCGATATTTAATTTTATTACGACATAATGTATATCCATTTAAGGCCCTACATTGCATATCCAGTTCTCAAGTATAGCACACTTTAGTAGGTGGGTCAGGGTTAGGCTCAATTCAATTTTTTCCCAATTTAATTTTTCCCCCACATCATCTCAAAACGAAGTCTTTTTTGCCCCAAAAATTGATTTTGTCACCAAAATCAGAAAATCGATTTTTTTCACCAAAATTTTCAGAAAAAATTCTAGGGTCCGACTATGGAAAAACATATGCGTTATGTGGTCTAAAAACATTTCTTCACGTAATAATTTATAAGGATCAAATGTATCGTATGTATGCATCTATTATTTATCACTTCATTCCACATTTTTCAAACATCTCATTTGATCAATCATCTTTAAAAAAATATACCCCTCGTTTAAAATATTATCTACTACTTTCTCGATAATTAAAATTTTATAAATTCGAAATTAAATATTTTATTTTGCGCCGAATTTTTTTTTATTACTCTGACTAACGCTTTCAAAAAATTTAATTTATATCACTCACATTTCAAACCCACCTCATATATGATCACCATGCTTAAAGTTACCCACTGACCACTGCCAAAAATAACATGTTGTTGTCGGTATCCGTTAGTTTAACGGCGGTACTTAGTCCATACGATTATCATCCTCTAAATTAACAAAACTATTGCATACCAAAGACTATCACTTTGAATACTTTTTACCAAGGTTACGCTGACATTAATAATTACAGTTAACAACATCAAAATTTATAAAAAAAGTCGATAGATAATAACGGGATCGCAAACGAGCCAGGCGTGAAAGATCATTGATTCACTGATCAGAACGAATGTCTCAAACCACAAGCAATCTAATATCAAATCAAGCCTAAGCCGATTCTTATTTCTTCGATATCATGCAAGAACGACGCGGTCATGGTAAACGGCGGACGCTGGCCGCCTCCCCTTTACGACCTTCATTTTGAGTTTCGGTAAACGGCGACCAGACAGAGTGTCAAACGCACTGCCAGATGAAATCCGCACCACTTTACACCACCGCTTCACTCCTATCTGCACTTCTACATCATACAAATTATTAAAATAAATTGGCTTGACTTAACGCTGCACGCACGCCCAAACGCATAATGCGGTATTGCTGCAGAGTTCGCTATATATCCGCATGACATCGGGTACCGCTCACTTAAACGACATAACGCTTAGACAAAACGTGGTACCGCTGCTGCTCAAACCATCGCCGCCCCCAATACACCACTCTCGAACCGACCAGTGCCTAAAAGATTCCCTTAACGGACCGGCTCGACCCTGCCGTTAACGGGCTCTGCGCTGCCGAATATGTGCCACGCGTAGCCGCCCGGTTCGCTTACACGGCCCGGCCCGGTTCGCTTGCCGCGACTCAGATTGAACAAAGCGTTAGATAGATTTTGGGTTTTGCTTTTTGACTACCGAACAAGTTCGATCCAAAGACGAGTAGCTGTTGCAAAATAATTGCAGGCTCAAACACAGAGAAAAATAAGCCCATTCGATTTTGAGGGACTGCCACTGTCTTTTGTATGAGTAAATCAATTACATTATACATTGTGTTTAGGATAATTGAGTATTTGATATGATTTTGAGGTGTGTTACCGATGATAACAAAGCCAACAACTGTTAACAAATTTCTATGAATTGACATCTTTATCACTTTTCTAATAACTAGTGCTCAAGTCTATTCATAAGCATAGTAACTGGCTCCAATAACTTTGTGGGTCGGTCTTGAAATTAAACTGAAAAGTAAGACGTCAAAGATTTAAACTTATGTTTTAATATTTTTGACGTGGTATATGTGACGTAAATCCAGTCGAATCGAACCGAATATCTTGGTGATTCGAAAGTTATGTTCGTGGCACTTTCGACCTAAGGCTCATTCAAATGGTTTGGCCTTTAATCTCAAACTATTGCTCGCTCTCGAGTTCGGGTCTTTTAGTTCAGATTCAACTCGCTTTTTCAATAGTTCGAAGTTCTAATGACATCCGACTCCTAAAAAACTTAAAACAAAAAATAATCGAACTACTAAATATTACAATCCAAAAGACAAACCATGGAAATACTATTACAGCCCAAAACTGAAAATAAATAAATAGCCAGACAAAGTTTTCATCAAGCAAAACCGACATGCCATGGATGCACCAATTCATGTAGACGCCATGCCTACATATCGGATCGATTTGTTCGACACGCCCATGGCTACAAACAACATGTTGTCACATGCCGCTAAACATGCCAAAATCAATTGTATGAATTGCATGAATCATATTTTTCCTCGAATCAAACCTTAGATTCACCGCTTACATCCCGTAATAACTAAAATTTAAAAGAAATAGAAATGACGAGGGATCCTTTAATTGTACGAATCATATTTTTCCTCGATCTCGTTTCTTTCTTTCGTGGTTTGCCACTATCGCTACCCTTTGTATTTTTTACGCCAGAGACCAAGCTTGGGGTTACAAGTGTGATCGAAGATCGTCAACCTCAAGTTCGATCAGCCTTTAAGGAGCAAACAACTACAACTCAAAACAATATAGGAAACCAAAGTAGTGAACCATCAAAATGCCAAAAATAATGAAACTTAATAAAAAATTTTACCAGTAGTATCGATTTAGGACTCCTCATTCAAGTTCTTTTCAAATTCCAACTCACCCGATCCCTATCTCCTCCTAAGAAATTATGAAACTAATTAAAAAAAGAAAGTTAATAATTAAAAAGGAAAAGGGTAAGAACTCACTATGTTCTTCATCGAGACTCTTTTCTTATCAATTACTCTTCCACTAATACTAAATGTAGATTCTGGATGCAACAGCTTGAAATCGTATCGTATAAATGTCATTTGTTATCTTGGAGTATTTTATATTTCCTCATTCCTTTCCACCAAGCAAGCGACATCAAAAGTGGTCACATTAGGATAAAACTTTTCCTCATAATAAGTTTCCAAGTCACTTTATCCTTCCCATCGACTCAGCTTGTCGCATATATTCAATACCAAACCTCCTTTTTGCCAATCATGGGGAACATTGAGGTCAAGTTTCTGCTGACGCAAAGATATGTTTCTGCCCTTTCCCTCTTTTTTTCATCACCATAAATGTTTGCATATCGCTTCATAGTGTTAATATCAAACTATTTAAAACAGCTTCAATCCTAAACTCATAAATAATATGATACATCGATGTAGATGAAAATTTGATTATTCTTCTTTATATCTAAGATCCAAAGAACAATACAAAGAACAAGTCACATTCCTCTCAATACTTATCAAACCCATGGCCATTCGAATCGCCATATTCTACATATGCTTAACAACCTCATCGTCTAACTAAAATATCGACGCCTCCTTAATTCTACTCAACTCCATTAAAAACAAGTTGACTGTAGGATAATTGTTGCCACTAATAAAATTGCTAACATCTAGGAAAACCTAAAGGAATTTACACACTTCATGCACTTGTTCCCATTCTAAACTAGTAGACAAAATCTTACAAATGACTCATCATCTTCTCAACATATTTTATGAAACATCGCTTATACTTATAAGCAGCTAAGTAAGATCACAAAAGTAGAGTTCCATCTAGTGTCATATGCAACACTAACTTATTTTCAGCAACTTTAAATTCAACCTACGCTCATCAAACCGACAACCTATTTTCATAACCAAACAAGTATTTGACACCCTTTCTAACAACATCACAAACATGATCAATCTCTTTCAATCCATCCCTAACCAACAAGTTAATAATATGTGCACAACATCTCACATGAAACAATTTGCCATTCAAAACCAGATTAGAAATTGAATTATAATCCTTTCTCAAAATGTCAATACATACATCATTAGCACTAGTATCAGTTAACCCGGTCATGTATCACTTTGTCACTAATTCCATAAGACTTAGCAACTCTACGTATTTCTTTAAATAATGCAATTCATTACAAGGGCGTATATCAATAAAAAGTGAGTACTTTTCTCGTTAATTCCAATTTCTATCAATATAATGACAAGCTTATCACCATATAGCCTATCTAACCCTGCATCACCAACAATACTGTTAAACCAATCCCCAAGAATCTTCCCCAATGCATCTCTTAATTCTTTCCTTTTCCTTATCAAACACAGCAAAGCCTTCTTTCCTAACCATATATCTAGTTATTTTCTTCTAATATAGACTATACGCTCTTAAGCGAATTCATTGAATACCTTACGCTCAACTATCATAAATGGATACTCACATGAAGCTAAAATCATATTGCTACCAAGAGTTTAACTTCTTTTTCATAACTAAAAGTGAAAGTTTGAACCGAACTTTCGCCTTTAGAAATAACTACAATTCATGCAATCGAGATTGTACGCATTTACAACCCGCTTCGTAAGCATTCGCAATGTGCTCGGGGAAAGTTTTTATGTCCGGCCAGTAATGCTACCTTCCAAATGTCCATTAAACGAGTTGTAGTATCACCTTTTTGATAAGAAAGTACCCTTTTACAATGCTTACCCTTCACATTTTTTCCCTCACCTGGAAGTATATCAGATCCATATGATCCCATACACACCGCCGCCACTGTGCTTATTTAATACAAGATCACACTCATTAACCTCAATGTAACTCTCGACGTTTCAGAATTTCCTCATTTACCTCAACAACCACTCCGTGCAAGCCATCCCAGCTCGACTCATCATTTGGGGTTATCAAATCAATCAAACCCCATCTCTCCTCATCATCATCTCGTAGAGTGTATCCGACCAGCAGGGGCGTTTGAGGATTCAACAAAGTGAAATATCAACACTGATGTGACAGTTATTAATTTTATGTACCATATACAAGAAAGTCAAATTGAAACCCTAAATTAATTACAACATCTTAATTAGAAACTCTCCTCAAATCAAAATCCTAATTCAATTATTTAATTAATTAAAACCCTAAATCAAAATCCTAATTGGATATCCTAAATCAATTACATAATTAAGTGAAACCCTAAATCAATTACTTAATTAATCAAACCCTAATCTGTCTATTCAAGCACAAATCAATTAATTGAACCTTTAATTAAATAATTAATCCATTAATCGAACCCCTAATTCAAAATCCTAAATCAATTAAAAGTGAAAACCCCAAATTAATCAATTAATTGAACCAATAATTAAGTTCTTATTCATTTAATCGAACCCCTAACTCAATTAATCAAAACCCTAAAAATCAAAACAATAAATCGAACCTAATAACAAATCACAACTCAAAACCATACATACAAACCGAAATTGAATAAATTATCAAAACCAAACATAATGGTCAAAGTCAAACATAATAATCAAAGTCAATAATAGTCAAAATTGTCAATTGAAACCAGAAATCGAAACATAAAACACTCAATCGAACCTATTTACAACACAAACCAAACATGCAAACTCAAATCGAAGTCAAATATAAGTTCAAAGTAAAAGTCAAAAAGTTGTTAATCAATCCATATAATCAAACTAAAACACACGAAATAACTCAATCGAACCTTATTCATTAACAAAAACAAAACATGCAAAACAAAATCAAGCTGAAGAAGAAAGCCAAACCAAAAGTCAACCTGCATCTACACGGAGAACCGACAAGAAAATATACAAATCACCTTCAACTAAATGGATTTACAACGCTTCATAAGACATGACGGCTATATTCGGCGAAAGAGAGATTGCTTAAACTTTGTATATAAAACGGCATTTAAACTGCAGTAAGAATTTGCAGATGAAAGTATCCGGAGCAGGCCTTGCGATAATATTAACGGACTATGAAACCCGGATCAAGAGTGAGCGGATATTAACGACTGTAGCGGGAGTTTATCGACCAAATGGCCCATATTTATACTGAATTAGCAACTGACCGAAAGCCGAAATTTATTTCGAATCCGCCTCGGCTGGCCGCGAATATCACATAAGCGCCATTTACGTTGAATCCTACTTAATCGAACATCGACCGAACTATTTCGAATCGAATATTACGAATCGAACTGAGCTTTCAAGCTCATTTAGAACCCAAGTGGTATATATGTATTAGCAAAGAACAAAGTTTGTATTTTTTTGCAGCTCAAATCTTAAAGTTCTGTATCAAAAATTTAAAAGAACAAAGAATCTCATCCAATAAGAAGTCATGAAACAAATGAGAAAAGGGTTGAAGTGTTCAACGAAATAAGGACATTAACAAGTACTCGTACTATGTTGTAATTCTTGGTGGTAAATACAATGCTCTATATTATTGTTTTCATCGCAAAATTTGTCTCAAATTATCAAGAAAGTCTATAAGTATGACTATCCAAATGCCAATTATTAAACCGATAAAATTCAATTATTCCTTTAAACATAGTAGTACTAGCAAACCATGGCAGAAAAGGAAGGAGGACTAGTGAAAAAGGGTCATGAAGAAGGGATAAAAATGGCTGTTTCAATTCTTGAAGAGTTTGAACTCCCAACAGGACTTCTCCCTCTTGCTGATGTAGTTGAAGTTGGCTTTGTTAGAAGTACAGGGTACATGTGGCTAGTCCAGAAAAAGAAAATTGAGCATAATTTCAAGATGATCAAGAAACTTGTGAGTTATGACACTGAGATTTATGGGTTTGTGGAGAAAAAAAGGATCAAGAAATTGAAGGGAGTTAAGGCAAAGGAGCTCATGCTTTGGCCTCCAGTCAGTGAGATCATTGTTGATGATCCTCCAACTGGAAAGGTTCATTTCAAGAGTCTTGCTGGAATCACCAAGACTTTCCCTGTTGAAGCTTTTGCTGCTGGACAGTAATTATGCAATGGATTAATCTGATCAATTAAACATGTTTTTGTTTGGTTTTTATTTTCCATTGTCTTTGTTTCATCCTAGCAAAAACACGTACCACTGTGAGTTTGAAAGAAATAATTTATTTATGGAGCTTAAATTGCACTTCATAAAATAACTTGTTTTATAGCTCTTCCGTTTTATATATGTTTTCATTACTACCCCTACTAACCAGCGTTGTAGTACCAAGAGCAATTTATGGCTTGTATGTGCTTCCAAACTTGCATTTTCTAGAAGCAAATGAAAACAAATATAGTAAGTTAGTAAGAAATAACCAAATAGGTTTATTAGCATAATTTTTATATAAGGATCAAATAAATTGATATAAGATAGTGTAGATATCAAAATTTTATCATAAAATAATTAAATTGATTAAGATGAATTAATCAAGTTAATTAAGGGTTGAACCACTAAAGTTAACGTCACGCATAGCTCTCGATTAACCCTAAATTCAAGTCAAACCCTCGGACGGAACGAGGTTCCCGTAAATCGCTTCTCCCCGGGTTAAATCTGATTTCAAAGAATAAAGGCTTCTACATTAATTAACCCTAAGTTTGAACTTAAATCTTGAGATAAAATTGGGGCTCAAGGCCTAATTTTGTCAAGCTTCGACGGCAGGGCGTTCCAAAGACACGTGGCTCGAAATGAAGAATCTATAAACCAGGGGTTTAAAATGAAGAGACTTCAAACAGTTGCAAAAGCTCCCATGAGTTATGTGGTTCAAAATGTGCTCGGAAGTTGTGTGGTGCAAAATCGACTCAAAAGGTCAAGAATTGATAGCAGAAATATGTTTGGCACAGAAAAATTTGAACCTTATTTTTTTAATCAAAAGAGAGCGCTTTGAAAGGGTTACTTGGTCATCAAGTAATTCAATTATCCGACTGATTAGATCTTTGCGCTCAAAATTTAGCAGTCGAAGATAAAATGCTAAAATCAAATCGACCAATCGAGGAAGCGAGCGACGGGGCGAAACCTATAATCCCATTTTGGCCGAAATTTACATGAGCAAAACACTACAAAATCCGTCCCTAGACACATCAAAACCCACGAGAAAATTTAGAAACGAAATCTTTAAATTTCTAAGATTAAATCTTTGAACCGCCAGCCGAAGAGAAACACCACGTAATTGTGAAAACTTCTCAGTGGCCAAAAGCAGGCTCTTGAAATTGTGCAATAATCAACTTCAAGTTAAAGCAAATAGGTAAAGGAATCGGCGTAAGGTTACTCAAGAGCGCTTCGAATATTCGGGATTAAATTACGTAGCGATTATTCAAAACTTGGATGAATACGATAAATTTCGGGTTGATTCATCAAATCCCGGATATACAGACTTAAGATTGAAGGCGTTCGGTCCACATATCACGGGTTCTATAGGCAAACAATTGCTAAGGCCGCATGCAGTTGATCGTTATAAATCATGAGGTTGGGCAGTTCCGCTTACATGCGGGCATCGCTCTACGACAACAATGCTTAAGGCCATGGTAAAAGTTAAGTGACGTAGCTTCATAGCTTAAACCAAGTAATTTGATACTAAGTCCCAAGTGAGGGCCAAATCTCCTTTAAATCAAAGTGAATCAAATTTCACTAGAAGATCCAGTATAGGTGTTATACAGTAATTCTTAGACGTATGAGTACAATAGCAGCGTTGGCAAACACTATTACAACCATCTCGAAGCTGATGCTTTATCTCGAATTCATTTAATATAAAGGCACTGGAAGCAAGGAGTCTCGAGCCCATAGCGACCCGCCCTGGTGAGCCTTGCAAATCGAAGTCTCGCTGAAGGTTGGCAGCTTATCCAGCCTCGAGTTCCACTAAGCGGTGTCCAATAGTCTCGCTACAAAGCGTTCTGGTAAAGTCTGGCAGTCACGGGGCCGAAGGTCAGTCTAAGGCCAGGATATTTCAGTACAACCCGACACGGGAATAGGCGCACAAAGAACCGACTCGGACCATATCGAAGTTCAAACGGTCTGATCCGTAGGGCTTGGGGCCATCTATCCATTCGTAGAGCTTATCCCAAATCTAAGTTAAACGAGTCAAATCAAGTCAAGCTTTCGAGCCAAGTCAAACTCGAAGCTCTAAATCCAAGCCAGTCAAGATCAAATCAAGCTCAAGTGTCAATAGTAGACTGGCATATGGAAATCGTCAACAAGCGGCAAGGATCCATGTAGTTAGACGATCGATCCTCTTAATTAATAAAACTTTTGTCTGTTTTGAAATTTTCTTTTTATAGTGAGTTTTATTTTGTACCCCTATAATAAATAATAAAAATTCTTCTTTAAGAAAAATAAAAAATGGATGAAATACATCACTAACACTAACATAATAAAAGTGTGAATAAGGATTATGTTTGTTCCATTTTCACACTATTAATAACTCCCTCCATTCCAATTTAGATAATCATGAAGTAAAATTTTACTTTATTTAAGGGTGAATAGAGTACTAGCATGTCTTATCAAAACAAAAATAAAAATAATCATGTGATATATTCTTATACCAAAAAGCTAAAATTATTGAGAACTCATTAATTAGCATCTCAAACAAGAACTTAACGGCTAACATATTACACATAGAATTGTTACACTATAAGATTAATGGTAACAATTGATTATTACAAAGTCTTTCACATTGGGAAACAACAACTTAGAGAGAAGAGATAAATGTTTTCTCAATTTTATGAGGATTAAAATTGGAAATATGAAGATAATTTTGTATTGAAATCTTATATGATCAAATAAAAAAGAAATGTAAATTTTACAACTTTATGATAGCCAAAGTGGGATGGAGGGAGTATTAAATTATAATTCTATATACTCTAAAAGTAGGCAAAAATATAGTTTCATAGAGATATATTATAAAAGAATACTAATACTCCTATATATTAAACTAATATTAGATACAATTCATATTTTCACTAAAAATATTATTTTCTTATCGTTAGCATAAAATTGTTTAAATTTTCAATGTTACTTTTTACTACTTTTTATTAAATTATCAGCCCAAGCTGATAATATAGTTTGATTAATTGTCATTCTACATTTTGTCCTTTTTTACTACTTTTATTCTTAACTTGAATTTGTGTATATTACTTTAGAATGACAAGTAAATATAATCAGATGGTAAAATTTAATTTTATAAAAACTTATTATTTTACATTGAATATATATTAATAATAACATATATTAATAATTTAAGTAATATTACTAATAAAAATATACTTCAAATAAAATATACTAGAAAACAAAAAAATATTATCCACAAAAACTAAATACGATAAGTATTTATAAAAATAATCTGACAGTTTTTATAAAAAAATATTTAATCATGTATTTTATTATAAATTTTTTCATGTTATATTTAAATATTTATTAAGTGATCAAAGTAAACCTTCAAAAAACTATGTATTAAAATTGATAAAGTCATATAAGAGTATTAAAAATAAATTATTTTCATCGACTCCATATAAAAAATTGAAGCACATTGAATATTCCAAAATATTTGACATAGCCATGCCGTATCAAATTTTCATTACTCTATTCCAACTTTATGGGGTAAAAAAAAATCATAAAGTAGAACATACAAGTGGAGTACAAAATTATTTTCTTAATACTATCATTATAGATAGCTATGTTCCGTTAATTCAGTAAAGTAATCAAGAGGTTCTACAACATCTAATATGATTAATAACTATTAATGTCGTATAAAAAAGATTCTTTTAAACTTTTCTTGGTTGGAGGAAAAAAAGAATCACGATGTTTAGGTGGAGATGTTTAAATGCTTTAAAACTAATTATCTATTCATCAATTGCCAATTTTGTTTGATTGATTATTTGAATAATATAATTTTGGATGTTAATATTGACTTACTAAATTTGTTTGTTTTTACTAAAAATATTATTACATACATGATTGACATATACAATATTTAAGTTTATAAAAATTTATTATTTTGTTGTATATATTATTCAATAATGTATATTATATTTAAGTAATATTACTAATAAAATTATACTTGAAATAAAATATACTAGAAAACAAAGGAAATAAATAAACTATCACAAAAAGTAATTTGATGGGTATTCTCAAATTAGTTCCTAATGAATTTAAAAAAATATGTAATCATATATTTTAATCAAATATTTTATCATGTTACAAATATTTATTCGTGATCAAAGTAAACTTTCAAAAAAATAATAATATTAATTAGAAAAAATTCGAAGGAGTGTAAGTTCTTACAGTTTTAAAATGATTTTGAATTCATATTAAAAATATATATCAAATATGTGATATTGCATGTCGTGTATACTTTATGTCTCGTTACTAGTTATAAAAAATGTATGAAAAAATTAATGATACTATTTCTCTCCATACAACAACAATGAAATGCTAAAATTTATGACCAAAAGCCTGATATTAATCCAAATCCCATTTTGCGAAGCAATAATGGGGTCCGATAAGATTTATTTATCTCGTATTTACTCGAATAATAATCGTCTGACTCTTTTTTGATAAATGATTCATGATATTAAGTAGAAGAAACTTGTCTATAGCCTTATTTCACTAAAGAAAGTAAAATTCTCTATGAAAACCATTCAAAAAGTATATTAACTATGTTTTCAAATTTGAAACAACTGAAACCTTGGGTTGGTATCCAAGAAAGATCACCATGATTATTACGTGTTGTCTTCTCAAACATTTCTCGATCATGTTATGCACCTAAGCTTGTGATTGTTCTATACGTACTAGCAGAATAAACCAAACTCGATGATATAAACCGAATGAAAGCTAAGTTCTTTGGTGAGGATGAGAATGCGAGTACTTGATAAGCGGAAGCCAGAGAAAATGAAGTAAGAGCATCCACATCGTCAGAGTTGCCATTGTCGAACAAGAAAGATCTTTGATAGTTGTTGAGATTTGTCTTGATGAAGATTTTTAAAAGCCACTTGGGTCTCTTGTCATTAGAAATACCAAGGTAAATCTTTATATCCCTTTTCGACAAGATCTGCCTTTGATGGAATATAAATTGACTATGATTGAAAGGAAAGGGGTGTGTCAGATTGAGAATCCTCCTACTGAGGTAGGAGTCTACTAAGTGATAGAGGCTAAACTTCTTTGGAATTTTGGAAGCCCTTCATGTATACTGCAACTAAGGCTCATGCAACTCCACATAAAGGAGTCCATTTGTCGTCATGATTAAATGTGACTTCATTCCTAATAAGCCAAGTAACCTAAAGAGTACTACAAAAAAGAAGGAGCTCATAATGTTGCTATGCGTCCAATTTTTTAAAATTAAAGAGGAAAGAAAGTTTTGTATAGAAGTAGAGATTGGTAAAATATTTAAACGAGACCAAATGTTGAATGAAGGAACATTCGAAGAAGAGATGTTGGCTACTCTCATTATTTAACGAACAAAGACAACAAAGGGTGTTAATGTTAAGTTTAGTTTACATGCTAAAAGGTCCGTAGTGGGTAATTTATTTGTGAGTGAGTTTCCAAAAGAATTTTTTATCTCACGGGAAGAGTTTCAAAGTCTATTCCCGGGCTGAGGAATGGTTGAGAATGTGGATGGGAGTTTATTGTTATTGATGGAGAGTTGTGTGATTAGAAACATGAGGTCTTTGGATTGAGAAAGAGTCTTTGGACCATTTTTTCATCAAGTATACTCACTTGTTAGAATAAGTTTTGAGAATACTTGACCTACCAAATATGGGAGGAAAGGAATTAAGGAGAGGTGTATTCCAATGAGATGGAGTTTAATAGAGTTTGAGAGACAAATATAAGGTAAGCTTGGGCCAGGCAGGAGGATTAGCGCTAAGATTTGAGGATCACTCCTGAAGCTAGTATGTTCAGGATATACACATGATGCTAAAATTAGAGAAACTTTCCAAGTTCATGAAGAGTTTGATTTGATCGGGATAGTGAAAGGAGAGGTGTTAGGGAAGTATTTTGATTTGAGGGTAGAAGACATAGGTATGTTGAACCGTTGCGGGAGAGGAGAGCAAGATTGAAGTGGTGATGATGTTTGAAACCAAGGCCACCTTTACTAGTCTCAAGGTGAAGAAACTCCCAATTAATCCAGTGAATAGATGAAGATTGAGTTCCTCCCCAAAGAAAGTTTGCCAATATTCGATCAATATCCCGAAGAACTGTGAGTGGAAATTTGTAGACACTCATTGGATAGACAAGAATTGGATTTTAGTACATCTTCATCCCAGTGTGACGTGAAATCAGAAATTTAGCTCTCCAAGAAAGGATTTTCCTTTTTATTTTGTCAATGATATTTGTAAAAATTATTTTACATTTTGTAATGTCGAGGAGGATATAAGGTAGCTTCAAAAATTAAAACTTGAAATATTAAATTGTCAGTGCATTTATTGCTCGAGTGATGGTGCGTAAGACTAAATATGATAATGGATTTGTGAGAAAGTTGATGATTTTGACGAGCCATTATAAAAGGTGTTGATAAGTTGAGTTGAAAGGCGATGTTTAGGGTTTTACTATCAAAGATTGAATAAAGAAGTAGCTATAAATGAAGGAGGTGAAACTTGAGGTCCATTTCTTGCAATAGAAACTCCTTTAAGATTCTTTATGGTTTGGTGATGGAGAAAGGAAGAGGTGAGGACTTCAGTGCAGAGGGTAAAAAGTATAGGCGAGAGAGGGTCCCCTTGTCTAAGGCCACAGGAAGGCTTGAAGGGTTCAGAGGTTTGACCATTAACAATTGCAGTATTATGGGTAGTCACCGTCTTTTGTCAATTTTGATGGCATCCGTCCCCGTTCTTTTACATTTGGACATTCCCAATGGTGTGTGTAAGTTCTTGAGCCATTGGCGTTGTCTTGAGCTTTCATCCTCTACCATGTACAAAACCATTTTGAAAGGGAGAGATGAGGGAGTTCAAATGCGTTTTAGACGGTTTACAATGGTTTTCGAAGCAATCTTGTAAATGGCATTACAAAGACTAATTGGTCTATAATCCCTAATCGAACAAGGAGAGTCGACTTTGGGAATTAGGGTAATGAACGTGTTGTTAATTTCCTTGAGGATGTGATCACTGTTTAGGAATTTAAGAATTGCTTTGATGACATCATTCGACAGCATCCCAAATTTTTTTGATAAATTACTGCTAGAAAGCCATCTGGACTAGAATTTATAGTGGGGAGTAATTTAAAAGAATATTTAAGCTTCTACATGAAGAGATGCTAAGGTAATCAATTTTTGGGGTATCTGAGTGTTTGTGATATGTAACAAAGGATTTCAAAAACTTCATCTTGATTTATTGAATGGGGTGAAATCCATAAATGTAGATTCTTACGGTGATCTTTGATTCACTTTCTTGGTGATGAGATTTCACAGTACCCGTAGACTTTCGAGAATGGTAATCTTGGCTTTATATATGATATGAGGTAGAATTTAGTATTTTGTCTTCTAGACAACTTTAGCTTTGGAAATCTATACTTCAATATTAAATGCTTGATTTAAGTAAGAGATCAAGTTGATTTAACTAGATGGCCGGTTTTGTACAAAGATTAATCTTTTTTCGATCTTCTTAATTTGGGTGAAGATGTTTCCAATTTTTTTATTATTCCATGACTTGATGATATTCTTGACATATTTGAAGTTATTGGAATGAGATAAACTGAGAAGAAAAGAAATAAATTAGGAGATAAATTCATAGAAATTCTTCCACACCCCGAAAAGAATCTACTATAAGATGGGGAAAGGCAGGAAGGAGGGTGAGAAGATTCAAGTTTGAAGGTCTAAGTATGGATTCATTGATGTTGGAAATAAGAATGGGTCGTGCTCGATCTTTGGATAGAAAGACCTTACGACAAGATGAGGAAGGAAAAGCGTGAGACCGTTAAAGTACTGGTGCTCATCTAATTTTCGAAGATATTAATACGCCTAATCCCGGTCAGAGAGAATTTACGGCCAGTACAGAGGGAGTGCTGACCCAAGTTGGATAGGAAATTGGTGATAGGATCTGGAATGGTGTTGGTTGAGTGTTTTCTGTTTGAAGGGAACTTGGAAATCTCGCGTATAAGGATGGGTAAATTCGGAAAGAGGCTTGAGATGTTGAGATATAAAATTCCTTGTTTCTCTACTGTAATTGGGATAATGTCATCTGAGTGAATGCAAGGAAAGTTTGTGATTAGTGTAATCTAAAAAAGAGTGTTTAGAAAGGTGAATGGAATTTGCTTTAATATTGGAAAAAGCCTACTAAAGACTTTATTTATGGCCTGAAAATGAAATGTCATGAAGTAACGTGAAAAGTCTAGATAATGAAGAGTTAGCCGGAAGAAATGAATAATGGTTTCACTAAGATGGCAAATATCCAATTTAAATCATGACTACCGAAGGGCGTAGTAAATGAAATTTGTGGAGGTCGCCTGCAGGTTAAGATAAATTTAAACATTGGCGTTTGGGATTGTTGAGAAGCTTGACAACTCAAATCATTTGAAGAAAAATAATTGGACAATAGTTGGAAACTTGGGTTTTCGAACAGTAAAATATTGTTTTTGTTTTGATCCCAATTGTTAAATTCTTTGTGGTTCAATTTCAATTCGACTAGGTATCAGGTGGGCATATCTAGTCTCTCGTCCTAAAATTCCAAGCTTCTTTATGATATCGTAGTCGTCAGCTAGAAACGTGATTTTATAAACGACACAATGACTCGAATCCATAATGGAGTTAACTCAAGCTCCTTACTCAAACAATAATTGTCGTTAAAGTTGGGAGGGGTCTTGATCCGAATCTACACTGCTTTGCCCCACCTCAGACTCAACAATAGTACTATTTTCTGCTGGCACATCAATGTTGAGAACCAATCCAGTTTTGTCATCATAATTATTCTTAACCTCATCAGATTTTTTACTCGATTCCATCATCAACATGGAATATATGAGAAGAAATGAGTTATTCTCTCTACCACATCCAATTTGAACATTAGAGAACGTTCTCCTTTTTTACGAGCGTCCCTTAATTCCAATATCAAGATCCAAAGATGATGAAATATACTCACATTCCTTTTTGGCCATGTTCTTATTAGGGAGATGGGGATGCTTTGATGAATTGGATGGCGGTTGAAGAAGAGTAGGATAAGATGTGGGATTATTAATATTTTTTGAGGTGGTGGAAAATCTTTTTTGGTTGGTGGAAAATTGATTTTGAATGATGGAGATGACTTTTGGAGTAAAGGAAATATTCTTCGAGGAGGATGAATTAATTTTTGGGGTGATAGGCATGATTTTTAGTGAGCTGGAAATTTTTCCTAGGATGGAGGAGTTATTTATTTGTGTGATTTGATTGATTTTTGAAGTGGTTGCTAAATTTATTCTCACCATAGTAATCAGATGGTTGGTAAGATAAAGATGGATTGATGGATTAATGAAGATTAACTAAAGAAAAAAGAAATAGAAGAGAGTAATTGAACTTTGCTAAAGAGGAGATGAAGGTAGGAAACTTTTCTTTGAAGAAATAAGAGGGTTTGGTGAAAGTCGTCTATAATATGGAGAAAATCGTGTATAAAAAATATGTTAATGTTCAAATTGAATTGTTTTTATAAATTAAAAGCTGAAATTTTGGAATCAAGGTTAGCCTTGTTTATTTGAGAAGACTACGTTTGAATTGAATACGTGTGATTGATAGCCGTTGAAGAAAGAGTTACGGAGGATTTTAACTGTTTGAATACGTGTATTTTAGCAACTAGTTCAACACAACTCTTAAACTCGTTGTCGTTCTTATGATTCAAATGAGCAATAATAAAGACTAGTACAAAGGTAGTCAAGTTAGTCGTCATAATAACCCCTGCAAGCATTGAAAGGTTAAGGCATAGCTAAGGAGGTTGATGATTAGGCAGTTTGGGGGTTTTGATTTCAACCCTCATATACCAATATTGCTGCATGAGGGTGATGAAGTAGCTACGCTTAACCACGCTGTTAACATATGGATTTTCCTCAACTCCTCCATTTGTCCACTCATCTGTTTCCTCACCCTCTTCGACATGTAACATGCCACGCACCCATTTCTTTTTGTCAAATTGGAATTTCGTATTTTGGGACTTCTAAAATATCGATTTAATTTATTTGTTATATTTACTTAGTATTATCATTTATATTATCAATTATATTGCAATATCAAGGACGAATCTAGAACATTTATAGTGAGTGTAGATAGTCGAAATTTATTAAATAAATTTAATAAAAATCGATTTATTTCAATGTTGAAATGGAATTAAAGAAAATTGATCCATATGAGCTACGTGGCAATTAGAGTTGACCGAGCGTAATAAAAATCAAACACGTATGGAATAATAATAAAGGTTTCCGAAATTAAGCATGAAATTAAAATTAAAGTCCAAATTAGGGGTTTTATACATTAATTAACTCTAAATTTTAACTCAAATGAGTTCGAAAATAAGCAAATTAAATGGCTTCGATGTTTAGGACTCGAAAATCCCCAAATTTATTACATCATTTTACATTTATTTGGCGTGAAATGGAAGTTAGGCTTTGGGGAGCAAAATAAAGACTGCAGAAAAAACTGGGTTTAGCTGAGCCACTCAGAATTAGAACACAACATAAAAGCGTTTGACTAAAAGCAGAATCGAGGGGCCTTACGGTGCCGTCGAATAAGTGCTTGTATGCTTGGAGTGGAGGAAAAGTAATTTCCATAAAATCAATTGCTCGGATCATTACCTCGGATTCAGCAGTTAAGATCAAAATCCAAATTGATTGTAGTCAATGCGTCAATATATAAATACTCCCTATTATATTTAATTTCATCTGAAATACAATAGCTCCTAAGAGAATTTAGCATAGAACATCTCGGATGGTATTTCTTCATAGAAAATCTTTGAAGGTGCTAGCTATTCGGAGAAAAATATAAATCTTGACACTATAAGCTGAAACATGTACCTAAATTGAAGAACTAAGTAGAAGAACACAAAAATCTTCAACCCAGGACGAAAATAAACTTGGAGACCCAAGTCTGAGGTTGAATTCTTTGCCTGAGCTTATTTAATTTCGAGGATCAAAGACATAAAAACGGATAGAATCGATCGGTAGGATCTCGTAAATCCAAATAAAGTACATGATTAAGCTATAAATGCCCACATGATAAATCATAGGCTGTGATATAAAATTTCTTCTATCTATCGAGAGAATCTGAGTAATTGCTAAGGCATCCTGCTTGTGATCTGAGCATATCCACTGGATAGCTTTGAGAATCGGAATAACACCTTAAGCACTGACTTAGTCACAGGCATGCCGGATATTTCTTTAAGACATAACACATGAACACGTATCGAATCAATTCCAAGTCCCATGACTCGAGTCTAAAAGACTAAAGATCAGATCAGTAACTTGGTATACATTACTAAGGCTTCTGTTTGAGACCATATCAATCGAGACCAGTCCAGACTCAGTCTTCTCCGGTTAGAGATAGGTAAGTCGATTCATTATCAACTCAGCATCCAAATTGAGGCACAAATCCAAATCCATTTCAGCAGATCATACTCTTGATCAGCTTAAATCAAGTCGGCTCGAGGATCCATAAAAAAATCTAGCCTCGTTCCGAGCCCAAATCGAGGCCTGGTCAAGTGATCGAGGAAGCTGCGCTGAGTAAAGTCAGCATCAAGCAGTCAGTGCGTTTAGAGAAACCTTGAGGCTGATAGTAGGACATCAATCGATTGATAAATTATTTTGTACCTAGATAGATTTCCACAAGGGGTTTTTTATTGTATTCTTCATATTTATAAATAATAAAATGTATCTAGCATTTACAAATCTTGGCACGCCCGGTGGGACTATCTCTACTCTTCGTTATTTCGACTGGAGGAATGCTTGAAACATAAACAACTAGCAAGAGGTCTACAGATGCGAACATATTGCGAGAATCCTTAAAATTATCAGGCTGACTACATATGGCCGGTTTCTAGGCGCTGAAATGGCCCGAATGTCTTGTCCTTATTGCAACCACAGTCTTGATACCCTAGAGGCCTAGAGCCTGCAACCGGTATTCATATCCATCATGTTTCTCACTTTGACTACACACCCATTGAGAGAGTCCTATGCCATTTCAGCTACAGCTTTCATTATATCTTGCTTATTGATGGCAGAGTCATGACCTGGAAAAGAGCAAGTAGTTGCTCTCAAGTGATCGGACTTAGCTAAACAAGTACTGCTTTGCTTGGGGGCGACTCACTTATCAAACACAGGCAGTCGAAGCTTCTTTAGGGGAGTGAAACCTGGCGGAGGAGCCTCTTTCCCTACAAAAAGGCTACACTGAAGGCAACTTGTCTCTCTCCCTTGTCAAGGCTTTCGAGCATGCCTGGCGACCAACAAAGGCTACAAATGTACCGGTTGTCTCGATTGAAAGCGGAACCATACTCTATGACCTGACTCAGGAGTTTATCTCCCAGGCGTCAGACAATCGGGGCCGAGGAATTCGTACCACTTATTATATTAACCACTTACTCCGTATAGACAGTTGAAATTCCCCTCATGGCTTCTGACCTCCCAAATTCAGTTTGATGGGTGTGGAACTAAACATCACTGCAAAACTCACTTTGAGACATGTAATAAACGGCCTGAATGGGATCAGCGTGAATTGGCAGTTCGTTCGATCGCTCAAAGGCAATGCGTTGGTGGTATACGAACTAGAACCCGGCCGCCCGTCAACCATTTGGAATCACGGTTCTTAGCTTGCTTCTTTAGCACTCATGAGCAGTTGTAATATAAGTAACCAACGCTAAATGACTTAAAGATGGCGGGGTAGCGGACTTACGTAACCGATGGAGAATGCGTGAATTAAATGCAAAGATAGGCGGCGGAAGCATCATGCTCAGGCATGTTTCATCACATGACATGCGATGGGACTGCAATACATTACGCAAGGTATACTACCCATGACATTCAAGCGGCTATAACCCGAGCATGATATGGAGGCGACCCGGCCAAACTGCAAATAAAGAGAAAATTCGGCGCCCCGATATGGCTGGCACTTAGGAGCGAATCGAGGTCAAAGACCAGAGGGGCGACCCAGGCGAAGAAGGAATCACATGCGGTGACTTGAAGTCAGTAAGTTTTCCTTCAAAATAAAAGAATAGAGAATTAACGATCTCGGTGAAAACGTCTACCAGCTAAAAATGGGCCAAAGAATATTCATTGTTTGACATGACATTCCATTAATGTTCTAAAATTGCTAAGCGCCAAAATTAATCTAGGAAGCAAAATAGAAGCACCGAAAATGATTATTGATGCTTCACCCAGTCTTGGAATCATCTACATAGAGTGTTTCATAACAAGGAGAAGGTGATGGACTTAGCTTAGAAAGGAGGCAATCTTGCTCGAGAAAGACAAAGTCTCAGCTAACCACACCACCCTCATAGTCATCTGACCTTGAGGAGGTCAGTGCAGGGCGACTTGGGTGTGATGAGCCGAGAAAGCATGGGCAAATTACTCAAGTGACTCCGACCACGATTCACATACTATTTTCGGATAGAAGAGGAGCTCAGCAGGAGGATAAAGAGGTGCCTAAAGCCATACTAAGTAATCTCTGAACCTATGTTGTTACCTTATGAGAACAAAGGCACCCCGAGAATATCACGATTCTGATAGACCTAACTTTTGTGTCGGGGACATATATGAAAGAAGGATCGTGGAGGATATTGGTAGATAGAGGATCAATTGTGAACATCCTACTTCAAACATTGAAACTCTTAGGAATATACAGCGAGAATCAGCAGTCTCATTATATTAAATCTAAAGTTCCTTCAGCATTAAAGAGCCTTAGGAAAGTAGCCAAACCTTGCTTGACAATATTAGAACTAGAGATTACCTACGTGGTTCCATGTATTCATTATTCCGGATACAATATGCTCTTTGGGGACGTCATGGATTATAGTAATGTCTGAGTTCCCTCGACCTACGTCCATGTCGAGTATTGCAAAGTGGTAGAAAGAATGATCAAATTTAGAAAACCCCGCTACAGTCGAAGAATCGCTTGCCATGAGGAGGCCAAGTACTATCGGAAAAATAGTTGACCTCGGTGGCAAGAGCCCCCTCTAAAATGCCCCGAGTTGGGCCGATCCTTACGGAAAGGACGATAAACACAGCTTATTGAATGGCTCATTTTACCGTTGACCCGAGCTGGAAAAAGAGTAGCTTGAAAACATTAAAGGCTTTGTGCCACCGGCTAGTAGATCAAGTCGACATGACCATGGGACAGGCTTATGACCGCTTGGTGAGAGGCCGGCCTTGACCACAAGAATGTCTGAAAACCACAGGAGAATTTAACTGCTGGGAGTTACGGGTGACAAATTGCATAGGTGAAAGCGAAACACAAAAAGATGATGTATCGGGAAGGTCATGCCCATTGAAAGTCCTTCAAGCAGGACTTGAATATGTCCTTACAACTCCTCACAGAGATTCCTAATCAGCGGGTAAATAAGCACCCACTTGCGTCAAGTAGTAGAAAAGTCTTCTCTGAACGGAAAGAGCGAATAGCGAAGGTACATCTTGTCTTTGAGGCGAGTAGAAAGCAAAGACCCGGCCCAAGAAAGATGTTTTGATAGGCTGGGGAAAAAAGAACTTCATCATATTCAGGACAAAGCGAGGAGGAAGAAGCTGTTCGTGCTTTAACATAGAAGAAGAAGATGAAGGCATCTTTAGACAGGACACTTCTTGGCAATTTCAAGCAACATGAGGTCTCGTCCTTGGAAGTAATGAAAGGAGAGATTCATGGCTAACCTCCCATGCCTCAGTGAGGAAAGGCGGGGGAGGCCAAATCCTCTTCTGAGGAGTTCGGGGGCATGAACTAGAACATGGCTATTATTCAAAGCAGATAAGAAAGAATTTGAAGGAGCGATAATTAATTATATATCAAAGTGCTCAAGCCGGTACTGACCAAAGGGGTGTCCTCGAGGTTTCTCAAGCGACATCCCAAAGACGTATATACAAGTACATCCATGAACAAGCGTTATGGAATGAATGTCTCCAGGCGATGCTAAATAAATGAAGTGAGCAGCGCTTGTGTTCATAGAAAGCAATGATGAGTTGAGACTTGAGCTCTGCAAAGCCCATCCCGGAACAAGGGAGTAAAAATACGTGCATTACCAAAACTGAGTTCAGCTTCTAAAAGATAAGCCTAAACCCCTCTGAGCATGATAGCGCTGACATCACGAACACAGTATAAACTATCGACCTCCAAAAGCATGAGGATAAAAGCACTTGACCACTCCCACAATTTAAGTATAAAGCGTCGGCCTCTTGAAAGCGGGTAAACTGCCCAACCACTCCTGAACAGAGAATAAGCATCCAGCCTCCGGGCATGATATTACTGACACATCTGACATGGTATAAGCTATTCAAACTTCTACAACATGAAGATGCATGCTGACCACTCCACGAGCAGTATAAATTTATCAGTCTCTAAGCATGAGGATAAGCTAGCCACCCTCCTGAACACGGTATATTGTCCCTTCACTAAACTCGGGGTTAACTACTTATAGACTCTGAACAGAATAGGGTGTCAGAAGCCCTGCAAGTGCAGGTTATAGACTCATGAACACGAGGATAAGCTGTAGACCCTACCGAGTAGAGGTTAATTTAGCTATAGAACTCCTAAGTATGAAAAGGTATAAACTACCCAATTATCCTCCTTGGTATAAAGGTTAAAGATCAGGCCCCCAAACTCGTTGACTTGATCACTTTTGGAGTACGTAGGCAACTTGGAATCCCAGATACAGTAATGACACAAACAAGTCCTATTTTATTGTGCCTCCTTAGTGAGAGAATAAAATATCTACAACAGTGAAACACAAAATGCTAAGCGGCTTTCTCTTATCAGGAACTGCTCAGAAAGTCAAAAGACACTGACATGTTACATAACAGATGCAGAAAGGCTGAATTGTCACGAGTCTCGAGCTTCCCAACTGGCAAGGATGGGAGAGACAATATTCTACCCTTTATTTGCACACTCCTTGACTACGAGGACAGTCACAAATAGAATTCGGAAGAAGTGTTAAATCAAAAAAGACTCATGCATGAGTGACAACACATAGAGAGGAAATAAAGTTCCCTTTTACATCCATGATATTCTCTACAGACTTAGAGGGCCCAAAGGTCAAATGGTTAGAGAAGGATCATTTAAAACCATAGAATTTATATCAGAAAATGATCGATGGGAGCTGTCCGAGGTTTTGAGGAGAAATACATCCTCTAAAGAAGAACTTGAGGATCTAACTACCTAAATATGACCTCTGGAGGGATAAAGGGATGGGAATTCCTAAAATCTGATACACAGGAAGTTGTGATCATTTTCCACTTTACTCGGAGGACTTCATGGGAAAATGATCGATATCCATAAGTATACATGACCTCGGAGGATCTAAAACTCAATACCTAGGAAGTTTGATACAGAACGATTTGGCTTGGGCAGATGGATCCTCTGTGACCAAATAGAGCGTCGAACTCAGCTGTGAATAAAGAATCTGGAGTTCGTGGTAGGAACGTAAATTGCACTGCTTGAGTGTGGCATCCCTACACACAAGCTAATCATATCCAGCGTTACGCATAGCAAGACTCTCACAAGTAAAAGATGAAGCATAAAGCTGCAAGAGATACTAAAGGACAAAGGGATGGGAATTCTTCAAAAAAAACACACCACATATACTCGGTGTAGGTTCAGGTGAAAGCAACAGGATAATCCTACGTGACCCAAAGGCCTACAGCCAGGCGTATTCCAACACATGTCATGCTATCTAGAAGTGGAAGCTCTGCCTAAAGTCAACATAGCTTAGATCGCAGTCCTTCCAGTCCACGAGAAACTGTCTACATGAGAAAGGGAAGACATGATCTAAAAGCTAGAAGATTGTCTAAGGACTACTATAAATCCAGGACACTACCTAGTAGCAATAACCGGAGCTATGTATGCTTCCATAGAAGAGAAACGATCACGTCTGATCATGAGATCTACTCACGATAATTGCTCGTCAGTGAAGTAAGTTCATCTTTACAGCTGTGAATGGGAGCATTCATGAAAAGCGAATCGCTGAGATTTTACTCACGCATAAAGTTATCCGCTCCGTGATTACAAGGAAAAACTCGTGCATGAAGCCACGTAGTTCATGAAACAAAAGGAGCAACAAGAGGCTGAGTGTTGAGACCCACTATTCAGCTAAGTCAACTGAGACCAAAGAAGCCAAAAGAAGAAGGAAAATGGGATCCGGGATGAACATGGATGTTAAAAAATCTTATGGAACCTTTGTGAAAACAAACCAAAGCCATAAATGAATTAGGGACAGAGGTATTTCAATATACCCGTTCGTCTTGGTATGATACTCCATGAATTGAAGACACGAAGCGAACCCATTTGAACTCAAATATTCATGGAAAACAAGCATCAAGGACAAAAGGAAAAAATGCACTGCACTGTCTCCAAAGGGGTTTAACAGGCTAATACACAAAATTGTTAGACCTATACTGCATGATATAAGGAGATTAAAGACCTTGAGTGGTCGCCGATCCCACTAAATTCCGATCTTGAGCAAATTTTCGATAGAATTTTTCAAAGTTCTATATAGAGAAATTTCAGAAAATCCACTTCAGTAGATTGCGAATGAATCTGAAAACTGCTCAGGTCGACCCACACGTAAAGTGGTCTAAAATCGGCCTCTTGATACCTTCGATTTGATCACGTGGATCATTCCAAGGATAAGCGAAGCATCATAATCCACACTTTTAATGCAAGTTACTAAAACGAAACTAGCCTTGAAAAATAAATTACAGCGGAGCCTACCTCACAATTTTAAAACTTAGAGAAAATTTGGGGAATACTCTCTACATTTATAGAATCTCACACAATTCATATTTAAATAAATCATGCTCGGCGATAAAAATTCGCAAAGTGCAAAACAATATGCTGGAAATTTCAGCAACAAATTCAAATTATATGATGTTTGATTTCATGATTATTTTCAAGTAATTAGCATGACATTAAAGCAAGTAATGACATCATTAAACTATATCCTATGTCGCCCAGATAAATAATGACAAAGAATGGGAAAACTTACTTGAAAATGAAACTCAAAATTCAAGTCAAAAGTACACACTTCCTGAAATTTTCACAAAGAAAAACCAAAATCATGAGTTAATGGCAGAAATAAATAAAGCTATTAAAAAGATAAAATTTTATTCTAACTCTGACAGTGTTAAAATTAGGGAAGAAGGAAGAAATTGTCTCAAATTTTGGGAAGAACATACTTATATAAAGAAAGTGGTGAAGAATATGAAAATAAAGGCAGAAACGATCAGAGTAAGTAGCAGTTAGCCCGAAAAATAGAGTTTAATATAAAATAAGAGAGGAAAATTTAGTTACTACCCTGCAAAATAAGGATGACCAGAAAAGTCCTAGTCGGAAACTTCAGTTATTTCATATCAGCTGTTACCATAAAAAGAAATATCTTCCGTACTAATAAAATAAAGGTAATAGTGACAACCAAATAAGCTAATTATTGCATAAAGGAAAATTACACCTCGTCCACGAGATGGTTTGACCCGGCACTAAGTGCTGAATTCGAGTTAGATTTTCGGATACATCTTTACATTCGGTTATGCGGAAAATCCAAATAAATGTCAGAAAATCCCAAAATATTGAAAATTTCGGAAAAATGTAGAAATAATTTTAAACCAAAGAAGTTAATTAATTATCCACAAAATTAACATCATAAATTCCATGTTTAATCTATCCCAATCAGATTTTAAACATATCCCTAAAGGATTTGAATTAATTCAAAAGCGTGATATTTATTTCAAATCCACATAGGATTGGAACTTCTTCATTAAATGATTTCAGCATGACTTGATTCATGTCAACTAGATTAAATTCTACGATATAGAATTAACTCGAGAAATAGAAATTAATACCAAACTTCGATAAATTAAGTTAATCATTGCATGCCATTAAATGGAGATTCAGGGGCAATGCGCTTCAGTACTAAATTCAAAATTGACATTAAAAGATTGTCTTGATTAGAGACAGAAATGACACCAAGTATGTATATACTAGTTCGAGAGGCGTTTGTGAGCGATCGAAATTTATTAAATAAATTTAATAAAATGGAATTAAAAACAAAATTGATCTTTAGACTTCACATGGCAATTAAGTTAATAAAATCAAACACGTATGGAATAGCAAGATTTTGGAACTAAGCTCACGAAATTAAATTAAAGTCAAAATTAGGGTTTTTACTCGTTAATTAGCGCAGGTTACCCAACTTTCAAAGCGAGGTTCAAGAAAATAGCCCTAAATGAAATGTCTGTCGAAACTAGGATTTCGAAAATCCCCCAAATTTATTAATTTCGGTTATTTGGTGAAATGGAAGTTAGGAGCTTCGAGGCTTAGCAAGACTCTGAAAAGAAATAAAACTGTGACCACTCAAAAAGAATTAGGAATAATATGGCATTTGACCTAAAAGAATCGGAACCTTCTTGATTCATTAAAATAGGCACCCGTATTCTTGGGTGAAGCAAAATAATTTCCATAAAATCCTTGTTTCCGGTCGTACCTCAGGTGATAGTTAAGATCAAAATCCAATTGATTGGATCAACCAATCGGAAAAGCTCCAAAGCCTATATTAGTCCTAGTATAACAATTTATAAAATACAACAAAAGCACTTAGAAGAATTTAGCATAAAAGAACAGAAGGTATTTATTGTGTCTGCAAGATTATTGCTTATTAGGAAAAAACCATCAATCTTAGTATAAACTTTCTAACATGTACTAAATTGAATAATGAGTGAAAAACTTTACAAAATCTTCAATTTCAAACAAAACTGGTATTAAAACTAGGAGCCAAGATTGATTGCTCCACAAACCACGGTAATTTCAAAATTCAAAGTCAAAAGAAAGCATTGAAGTCGATCATTAGGATCTCATAAATCAAATAAAGTACATATTGATTAAGCTATAAATACTTTTGTAGTAAATCACTGGCGATATAAGGTACATAACCCTGTCGATCTAGAAACAGATGGTTAAGGCATCCTGTGGCAGTGCTTGTATGCTTTTTGAAGATCGGGAATGGTATGGCGCTGTTTGATCTAATTTATGCAATCCATTTGTTAAAGGTCATGTTGAACCGTAAGCCAAGAATCGAGTCCTAAGTCCACACATCTCAGGATTTAAAAGACTAAAAGATGATCAGAATGATACATCGGGGTATACTGTGCTAAGGCTTTCCCGATTCGAAGCATATCCGAGTCAAGACAAAGTCAAAAACTGAATATTTCCTATGAGTCTAGAATCGTATTGATGCAGACTCTATCAGTCTCAGCATCAAATTGAGGCACCGAATCCAAATCAGCTTAGAATCATATGATCCAAATACAAATCCAAGTCCGACTCAAGATCCACACTAACAAATCGAGCGTCATTCCGAGCTGAATCGAGACCTTAAGTCACAATTAGTCCCAAGTCGAGTCAAAAACTTCGCTAAATTAAGTTCGGCATCAGCGATCGAGAGAAATCGTTTAGAGCAATTATAAAATTCAATACCTAGCGATTCACGGTAAATTCAATACCTTCTGATAGAGTTTAATTTTTTTGACAATTATAAAATTTACATAAAAATCATAATTATCATTGTTTTATTTTTGTATACTCAACATTTTTGGAATTTTGGATACTCGAGTGAACGAACGACCATGAACAAGAAGCCCTCCACTGACAATATTATATGTTAATATTCTGATATATATCTTAATTTAATTTTTGAATTATTTTAAAAACTAAAACTAACATATATCATGATAGAATCTAATAAAGAGTGTCATATTCTCCACTTATAAAAATGTGAGTTGTGTTTCTTCCATTTTCACTACTAATTTCTATATTATCCTTATTATAATATGCTTTATTGGTAGAAAAATATGTTTCTAAAATTTTAAAAAGTACTCCTATAACAATTGATAATTAATAGTCTTAATTTTTGCCTACAAGTGCATAACAATTGAGAAACATGGATTTGGGTGCTCTCTCCTTATATGTGCGAGAGTCTTACCACTTTCATACCTATGCTATGGTATCATATTCTTAATATTTTGGTCGATTATATAAAAAATGCTGTCTTACCATGAGATAAAAGTGTTTGATATAATACTACCTTTGATTTTTTTTAATTTTATCATCACAATAAGTAAATTGCATTTTGATGTAATGAATTATTCTACTCTTACTAAAATTTTCAATTTTCTGTATGATAATTATTCAATTATAAATTAAAAAATAAATTTTCTAATCAATAAAATTACTATTAAAGAATATATATCTAAATTATTATGTGATATTTTGTATTACATTTCAATAAGTGAAATAAAAAAAGTGTGTTACATATCTAATACTCCGTCCATCCTAATAGGTTGTCAAGATTTAAATTTAGATTTTTCACACATTAAATATTAAATTCAAATATTTTTATTTCTATTGTATAATATTTAGTAAAATTATAAATAATAATATTTCAATGTACTTTGATATTGACATTAAATTTTATTCAAATCAAAATTGATAATCAATATGAAGGCGTAAAGGGATTTATCAATTTAGAACTACTTAAATCAAAAGCATGGCAATCATTTTAGTATAGAGGGGTAATAGATTTGAATATTTATTTAAATTTAATTTAATATTACAATATATATATATAACATGTTGATTTTTATGCTTAAATAAAATATCTTTATCTATAAATTATAGATACAATAATGATTCTATGATTGAATTGATACTCTGAAAAGAGAGAGTAAAAAAATCAATTTTCACTATTTAATACAGATATAGATTAGTATTAGTAAACTAAATAAAGAGTATATTTCATAATAATACGTATATTAGTTTTCCTTTCCCTTCTGAGATCGGTATACTTATCTTCTATTTGAGTGGCTTATTGCTTGACATTTATATTAAAAGTTATTATTTATTTTTAAATTTTTAGAAATTTCATAAAGTAATATTAAGCACATATATACTATTGAGATTTAATATTTTCATTAAAAAATTATTGCACAATATATAATTTTAAAAGGTATGTCATCTTTATTTCATTGAACATGTATATCTAATGGCAGATTACTCTTTTGGATGTTTTGCGTGGCTAAAATTAGAATTCAGTAAAAAAAGTCTGCCAAATCATTAAATTCAGTTTGCCAAATATTATTGAGTCGATCATCGATTAAAATATGTTAAAATGAATACATACAAAATAAAATTGAATAGTAGAAATATGAATAGTATACTACTAAATAAATTTGAGAAGTGATATTTTCTAACAATAAATAAAAATAACATAAATTTACATTTTATTAAAAGAAAAGTGATATTTTTAACAATAAATAAAATTACATAATGTGCATTTTTTTTTATTAAACCTTGAAGCTAGTAGTATGATAACAAAACTTTAAATCTATTATTAAGGTATACTATTAAAAATTATGAAGAGGGATAAATATATTCTAGAAACCAATGAATTCTCCAGGTAATACAAATCAAAATATAATTTATGGAATTTGCATTAAATAGTTAATGGGCAGGGTTAGAGTCTGGCTTATTATTTATGAATTTACCCAAGCGTACCAAATTTTTGTTCTTTAATTTCTTTGATTTTTATCGTAAATGTCTGAATGTACTCACAGAAATAAATTTATAGACAAAAGAAATGATGAAAACAAAATACCACTCCACTGAAAATTCTCCATTTCATACATTAAAATGTGTTCGGTGTAAGCCATATGTCTGGTTACATGTTATTGACAGGTGGAGAAACTAAGGGACGGTAGTCTTTTAAAATATTTTTTCCATACTAAATGAGTTTAAAGTTTCATGTTAATTTCATTCGTCTTTCTAAATATTGATTAATCACTTAAATAATGATTATCAACGGTAAATTTTGATAATAAGACGTAGAGGGTGTTCGGCTAGGACTTTCCCATGAAATAGAACTAAAAAATTATCCATACATAAGTTTGTTTTATATAGTAAACGAGTTTAATATAAGCAACAATGTCTATAAAAAAAATTTAGGCAAGCAAACATCATATTGATAACTTTTGGGGACAAGGACCTTATCGGCAAATTTGTGACACAATTTACACAGTATATATACTGCTCATATCTTTCATTATTATTTTCATATTCAACCCACATTCAACAAATTTCCCTCTTTTTTCCAACGTTATTCCATTTGATATAATTATGCATCCCAGCCAAGTGGAGCAAAAGTTTTCAGATTTTCATGAGAAATGGATATGCAAACTTGAAGAACTACTTCAATTGCTTCTTGATGCTGTTGGTGTTCATGAAATAGGACATGCAATACCTATAGAGAACAACCACTATACAACTTTGGTGAACAAATTAACAACACACCACAAAGAATACTACACTATCAAGTGGGGTACAGCACATGTAAATGTTCTTGCTTTCTTTGCACCAATTTGGCTCACCCCTCTTGAGAATACCTCCATGTGGATCACTGGTTGGAAACCATCAATGGTTCTCAAGATACTAGATTCTTTAATTATGCAAAACCAACATCAAATTCTCAGTAGTAGAGGAAGTTTAGCTGATCTGAGTGAGGAACAGTTGAAAAAGATTGGAAGTTTGAGATTGAAGATCAAGAATGAGGAGGCAAAAGTTGAGAGTGAAATGGAAAGGCAACAAGTTGCAATTGCATATCCTAACATGGTAAAGTTGACTAAGTTTGTAAGCAAAACTAGTGAAGAAAGTGGTTGTACTGAGAGCAAGATTGATGGTTTGGTTGAAGTAGCAATGAAAAATGTCATGAGTGGTTTGGAGAAAGTGATGAAAATGGCTGATTGTGTGAGATTGAAGTCATTAAAGGGTGCTTTGGATATTTTGAGCCCTGAACAAAGTGTACATTTCTTGGCTGCAATTTCTATGACTCAAATTCAGATGAAAACGATGGGGTAAACAAAGATGGAATGTAAAATGGAATGTTTGAGTTTCTTTGGAAAACACAAAAAAGTTGTTTAATTAGTTTCTTGGCAGTGAGAAGAATTATACAAGAGGTTGCAACATGAGTTTAATTAAGTTTAAAATTAACTTCCTCTCGGCTAATAATTAAAGTCTAATGTCTGTACAGGGAATCATATACATTCAAGAAGTCATTACTTTCAAAGGTGTTAATACATAGCACTGAGATTTACCTACTGATCATGGAATATTAATTACAATGACAAGGTTCGTTTTCAAGTATTCAAGTGACAATAGTTGATCTAAAAAAGTAAAAATATCTTAAGGTGTTAACAAACTGATAATTTGTAACCATGAGAAATGAAACTATCGGCTTTGATTATTGTTTTCATTTCAATCAAATCTACCATCTTGAAAGATATTTCATATAATTCCATGATAGTATAATACTAACAAACAGAAACTTGCAATATATCTCTGTATCATACTACAATATACTCCTGGTTGGGCAAGTAGTCATTTGTTGTTAAGATCTCTGTGCAATTGCATGGAATTAGCAACACTCCACAATATAATACACCCACATGGAGATGCGACCAAAAAAAGATTGGTATAATGTTTGTGCCCTATGTAAGTTAAAGATGATAACGTACTATTAACGTCTGCTGCCCTTACAGTACCACAAAGGTTGTCCACCAAGAATGACGAGATCTGATAGCTACTGCATGGTTCAGTTTGATGGTGCACAAATAAAGGTGAATTTATAACTCTGATTCCATAGACCACATAAGAATATCTGCATGCATCATCAACACATTTTAAAATTTTCTATAATATCATCACCGACGTGATTTAACTATTGTTTCATTATTTAAACACAAGATTTTGGACAATATTAACTAACTTCTTTCTTTGCAGTTAGTATTTACTTTCGTCAAAAGAAACCGATCAAGAATCTCTGTTAGCACAAGGCATCCAACCACCAAGTACCCTGTGTTTGATGCGCAGAGGCAGTCAGAAGAATGTGTTGTAATAGAACCAAACACCACCTTATCTCTCAGCTGCCTCCACCACAACAGAGATTGCAGAACTTGGTCTACAGTGCTCTACACCATGCTTACTATAGAAATGGTACCGAGATATTTCTAGTGTTCTTAATAAGCAGCACATACACAGATCTCAAATGATCCAACATACTATCAGTAATATTTAGTTGGAGCACAGTTGAAAAAAAGTGGCATCACCAACGAAAACACAGAAGACTATCAGGTAGTCCCAGCAGCCAATGTCTTTTTAATTCAATACTCGATAAATTAACAATTTTATAAATTAATAAATTTCTTAGTCCCACAATATTTTAACTCACAGGGTTTCCATGATTTCACATTATTTCTTAATGTTTCTATTTCGAAACATCACTTATTTTTTATCTTTTCGAAAGGAAAATGAAATTTTGAAAGATAAACTAAACTATATAATGCTTGAAATATATAATGAAGGTAGTAATTCAAGTAAGACATATGATTGAATGGAAATGAAAACCTAAAGACAACTGCCAAAACTACAATAATGTAATTCATGTTATATTAACTTTGAAAGTTGAAATGTCTTATAAAATTGAAATAGGGTACAAGATTAGGAAACATCCCAGGTTCCCCAAGCAGAGCAATTGAAAGGACTAGGAAAGAAATGTTACAAAATAATACTACCAGATAACAGCAAAAGGAAGAGATCATACCGCCCTTTCTGCTTACAACACAAATTATTTACTCGTATCTGAAGGCAAATGGACCACATCCGATATCATCGATTGTATGGTTCTGCAATCCCAACAATCCAGGTTTCAGTTCGCGGTTACAGAACTCTTCATACTCTAATTTGTCCCCGCCTTTCTTCTTCACCTCCACAACTCTCAACGATGGAGTTAATTCAAATATCTCGGCAGCAATAGCCAATGGCCCTTTAGCACCCTCCCTAGACCCCTCCAAACTAATTCTACAGTCCTTCTTCCTGATTGAAAAACTCACCACCTTTGCTATCTCCTCTCTCCTCAATTTCGTAATGGTTTGATACAGAATTGCCTAAAGAAACGAACCTATCCCCTTCTCCTCCCTCATCAAATAACCCAGACAAGTCAAAACCAGGCGAAAACGAAATTATGTCAAATGCATTCAAGCTAGCAGGCCTAGGAAGACGACTTAATTTCCTCCTACTCTCTATTTCAGACTCTGGCTCCAACAATGCCGGTTCAGAACAACTATCAATAGCATCATCCACCTCCTCATTAACACTACACAATTTATCATCCTCTATATAAAACTTAACCTGCTTAAACCCCTTCTTAAACCACCTATGGTTCATAATCTCCGGAATAGTGATCCTAGTCTCCGGATTTATATCAAGCAACCTAGTAAAAAACTTCACTAACTCAGGCGAAAACCATCTAGGACACCTAAATTCCCCTTTATAAATCTTCTTATACATATTCACTTTTATTTTGATCACTTGAAAGGTAATGCTCAGCCATAAGCACAAACAAAATTACCCCTGAGATATTAAATATCACGACTTTTGCAGCATCATACCCTTTTCTCCCCAAAACCTCAGGAGCAACATAAAGTCTACAAAAGTATGTCTTATTAATCTGGTCAGGAAGAATTGCACTAAGTCCAAAATCCGAAACCTTCAAATTCCCATCTTCATCCAACAAAATATTCTCAGGCTTCAAATCACGATGATAAACGCCACGAGCATGACAAAACGATACAGCAGAAATCAATTGCTGAAAATACCTTCTAGCAACTTCCTCCTTAAGCCTCCCCTTAGCTACTTTATTAAAAAGCTCCCCACCTCTAACATACTCCATGATGAAAAAAATCTTTGATTTTGTAGCCATAACTTCAAGTGAACAATATTGAGATTGTCTAACCCTCCTCAAAATGGAAATTTCTCGCTTTATATGACCAATTAAACCAACTTTAAGTATCTTTTCTTTATCAATAACCTTAATTGCAACACTTTCATTGGATTTAATGTTTCTTGCTAAGTAAACCTTAGCAAAAGTTCCTTGTCCTAAGAGCTTCCCAATCTCGTACCTGTCCAAAATGAGACCCTGGATTTCTTTCTTGCTTGTACTTTTTGACATTGTTTTTGATGTTGAGGTTTTGGTTGTACCAACGTTGGCCATTATGAATTTATTTGAACTTCAATAAAGTATGACAATTGCAATAAATGGTTTCTGGGATTTTTGCAAATTGTGTAAAGATGCAATTTTTGAAGGTTTAAATGATAATATCAAATCTAACTGGACAAATTTTTGGGATATTTGGGATTTTTATAAAGATTGAAACTTTGAAGGCATATGAATTGATGGTTTTGAGTGATTTTGATAATTGAAGTCAAACTAGAACTGGACAAGTTTGAAGGTTCAAGAATGGATGGTTTTGGTGATTTTGGTAATTGCAAAAATCAAACTGGACAAACTATTGGGATTTTTGCAAATAAAAGTGGACAAATTATTGGGATTTTTGCAAATGAAAGTGGACAAGTTTTTGGGATATTTTTAGTAAAAATGAATAATTGGAAGGTATTAAGAAAGGATGAGTGGAGGTGGTGGACCTGCCATGGATGAGGGAGGTGGGTGGTGATGGGGAGAGGGAGAATTGAGGAAATCAGCTGACACCTCAGCCGTTCTTTTACTTGTAACCTTTGTTTTTAAATACATAGAGTTTTTTATCAGAATTCAACTTGGTTGAATTTATATTTCAAAACTGCCTCCCAATATTATTGTTTGTTTGAAGAGAAAAAATATTCAAAAATTACATTGAAAATATAAAAATGATATTTATTATATTAAAATGATAATTATAAAAAATATTTTCTTCGTTTTAAATGATTGTCAAACTTTTGTTTTTAATAATTGTAATTTTTTAAAAACTTTGGCGGCAAAAATATATTTGTTTGTGTAAGTATAATGTTGATAAAAAATATGTCGATGAAAAGAATTTGAAATGTATTTTTTGTTTGTGATGGTTCACTAAGTAGTATTATATAAATATAAACAAAATATTTCTGAAATTTTAAAAAGCTGTTATCGAAAGTCGAAAGTATCAAATCTTAAACGGAGGAAATATTTTTTCTTCGCTTGACAGCCCATAAAAATAAAAAGAAATATTTTTTATTACAAAAATTCCTCTTATTATTGTAAATAATCGAATTCGGTACCTGATAGATTGGTTGTTGATGGCAAAAGGATATGAATTTCGAGCAATCATGGCCGCCAGGATCTTGGCGGCACGTGGCGTGATCACCAGAAGAAAGGAATGCTACGGCCGAACAAGATGCTGCATAAATGTATATCACCGGCGATGAGCCGAGGGGAGGCGAAAGACTTACCCACCCGACCAATTTTTCTTATATATCGACTTTATGGCTTCATTTCTATCATCTTGACTTGATCGTCGGAGTGTTTGTGGCCAGCGCAGTCCTGGCTTTCTGATCCAGCCGGCCGAAGGCCAGTTCCGCCCAGCTGGGAGGTGACATGGGTGACTTCCCGACGCATTTGTAAGGAGGAGAAGGCGGTTTGAAGATCGAGGCTCCCAGAGGACTATCTGACATTTAACTTAGAGTAGATAGCGTCAGGTTGAAGATCCCAGGTTGAATCGTTTCGATTGGGGTAATAATTCGAGGTGAAACAAATTGTCTGAAAACAAGTGGGCGCCCGTCGTGGGATGAAATAGAAAATCGTGAAAATATAAGCATGTGATTCGCGGTGAAAGTCATGATCCATGGCGTGTCTTATCCGATGGACAGCAGCGGAATCGATATCAGGGATATTGAGACGGGCAGAGCGGGTAAAGCGAACAACTCGATAGAGGCGGGAAGGGCGATTCAAATCCCAGGCCATCAAACCGAGGAGCGAGATGATGCGGTGGCGATGAGGGTATAGGGAGGACTCGGGACAATCGCGAAGTGGCTGGCTTAGCCCTTGGGCTCTTGGGTACCACCATCATGTGGACAGCGCCGCGTCGGAGTTACCAGTAATTGGCGGATATTAAACAAATGATGAAGGCGTTACATAGAGCCCATAACTCAAAAAGAATCTGGAGCCAATGCCTTTTTACGGATCGCGGATGGAGTTCAGATTCAGGTTCCTTCATAATTTACCAGTTTAATCTTGGGACCCGATCAAACATTTACGAGGGGATTTTGCTTAAAAATGACCCATAACGTCGACAATCGATATTTTCCCCAAAAGCATTCTCCAATGACTTGTCAAGCCAGGCTTTGGATTGAGTACGTAGCTTTACACTGCCCGCTCTGCTCGATCACATTATTACCCGACAAGCAGCGGATCGTTGCAGCAAAGTTTGGATATTTATCTGAAGCACCGGGATAGGCGGGTCTTGATAGGGCTTCCAACAAAATACAAATCCGAACCGACCCGAACCGAATCGAAAATAACGAAGTGGAGGAGGAGCAGGTGGAACCGAACCGATTTCGGTTCCAAAAATAAAAAACCGAAAAAATGTCGGTTCGGTTCGGGTTTTCCCGAGAACGTCGGTTCGAGGCAAAACCGATTAATTTAATTAAAAATAAATAAAATATTATATATATATATAACGAGGAAACAACCGAGAACCGGGCAGAAATAACCGAAAAAAACCCGAAAATAGCAGAACCGAAAATAACAGAAAAAACAAAAAAAACCCGAAATACTTGAACCGGCGGGCAGAAATAACGAGGCAAGACCGAACGATCGAGACTTGATTGTCGGAGCCAAGACGGTTTCGGTTCGAAATCTAATCCGGCCAAGCCGAGGTCAGTTCGGTTCATCTTAATGAGCAGGCAGGCCGGTGGAAGCCTGGGTCTTGATGGATATCGGCGGGGAGCTAATGAAACCTTGAAGGGGTATAAATTAAGCGGTATAATGATATCGCTTCTAGTCAGGAAGTGAAAACAGGTAGCTACATGGCATTTTACCGCGGGTTGTCATCTGAGGAAAACTTCGAGCCACAGTTAAGAGCCCGCTTTATTCAGAAAGATGAACTGTTGCGGGTTATTGAAGGTAATAATGGAGTTGGAAGAACTAAAAAATAAAGAATCTAGGCGAGGGTTTATGGGACACTCCCCGAGAAAAAGGGGCGTTCGACTCGCTAAAGGAGACTCGAGTCTGGGATCATTTCTGGCCCAGGCAGGGGGCAGGGATTCGAAATTTTTATGACACCGAGAAAGGATTAGTCTGATGTACAAGGGGGGCTGACAGCGAGTTACCCACTTCTTGCAGTATCCATAGCGATATATGCTCGGATTGAAGATAAGAGACTCGGCTTCCCTAAGCTAGTCTGGTGAGGAGTGCACAGGCGGGAGAGGGACAAAACCCACGATATTGCGGTATAAATGTGACGTAGCCCACATTTACTAATGAATGCGGGGTTTTTAGAGATAGAGAGAAGTAATAAAGAGATGATACTTGAAAGGGTATCTGGCGAGGAGGAACTTGCTCGTAGTAATATGACAGCAAAGCCCGCCCGCCGCTTGTAGTACACATAGAACCTTATACGATGTCTTTGAGAACCGCAGGTCGGTTAATCTGATCTCGGGAGGACCCGCGGGGAGGGGGGATTGCGTAATTCCGGAAGGGTTACATGAGAAGATCGATATCTGTGATTAACCGGGGGATAATGGATGCAAAGCGAACCGGTTATTTCACGAATGAGACTTAATAGGAATTGAAGTCCCACATGATGACCGCTGGTCTTAGCCCCACGATCTCATTGCTAATTCGTGTCGAAGAAAGGATATTTGGAGTAGCAAGGGGTAGTGGATATCTTGTCTGTCGCTAGTTTTGATAAATTCTGACTCTCGAAGTATTATTTCAACCTCTGTCCTTTTGCTTGACCGGTTTCTACGGAGGCCATTCCATAAGGGGCGATGGGCATAGCATCGTTGAGATCCCAACGATGGGGGCAGAGACAAAACTATCCACGGTCGGGACCTGATTCCACGATCGTAGATATCGAAACCAGTCATATAACGACCTTATAGGTGCGTCAGGCACTAACAGCTATAAAGGCTATAGTTTCTCAGTAGCGTCTGAGATGAAGTTCCCGACCGTGGGGGAATAGGAGAAGTGTCGGGGGACCCGGCAACCGAGGAAGGTGTTACTGAACCTCATTGCCTCGATGCATGGGAAGCTGAGACCCCAGAAGCGTGGAAAAAAATCACATGGAGATTAGTGATCCAGGGAGGAAAGATAACCCGTTCAAGGAAAGGGGGAAGATGCCGAGGGCTATGCCTTGTGAGAGATTATAATTATCACACTTTCAAAAGGGGAAATATGGAGCGGACCTTGAGGATGGGATCGAGATTGGGAGACAAAGTACAGCGGTTAATTGGCATTAATAAGAGTTCGAGATATTTTTGCGTGGGACCGAGGACTATGCCGGGGTAGATCAGCCTTCAGCGTTACGCCCGGCATGTGGACTGAGGCTAGGCCGGGTAAAACAAAGAAAAGACTCTTTAGTGATGAGAGAATAAGTATCCGGAGGAAGTGAAATTTCCTACTATGGCCTTGACCATACGAGAGTTACAATTTCGAATGGTGGCAAAAGCGTTGTATTGGTCAAGCACAGTGAAATAGTAGCGTAATACGGACTTCACTTGATTTAGATAAAACATGCCCCAAAGACCTCACCGTGCTTAGGGCGTTTGATTGTGGGAGTCTGGAGCCATGAGGTTTTTGACTTTATGGATGCCTACCGGGGATACATCAGTTCGTATGGGCGCTTTGTGAAGAGATGAAAGGGGAGAGGGGCAGTTCATAACAGTATGGCTGTATTTATGTGGTCGTACCGTTAAACGAAAAATCTTTGGGAATACGTATCGGCGGATGGTCGATGAAATTTTACCTGACAAATTGGGCCGAATATATGGAGATATATGTTGGCGATATCGGTCAAAAGTAGAGTGAAGGCGGGCGCTGACAAAATCTTAGGGAAACCTTTAACCAGCTTAGGAAGAGCAGGTTAAAAGTGAACCCCGAGAAATGCTCTTTCGGCGTGGTCTCAGGAAAATTTCTGGGTTATATGATCAGTGCAGAGGGATTGGTGAATCGGATAGATAAAGGCGCTTATGGATATGCAGCCTCCCAGGCATAAAGGATTCTTGGCCAATGGGTGTACTGGCCGGCGTTAAATTTCGGTTATAGCCGGTCGGGTGAAAAATCTACCGCCTTGAAATTTGGCGGAGTCTCGAAGGAAGGAGACACACGGGACCATGAATGCAAAAGAGGCGTTTGAAAAGATTGAAGAATATTTAGATTTCAGTGCTATCGGCCAGATTGGGTGAGCAGTTCTGAAACTATATATGTGGCTATTTATTTCGGATATCGAGTTAGCAGTATTATTAAAGGAGAGATAGACGGCAACAAAGACCCATTATATTCGTTATCCGGCCTCATAGGGATCTTTGAGGAGGAAGTGCCAGGTCATAGGCAAGGTTGCGTTGCGGTGGTAGTGTCTCAGCGAAACTTTAAGGCGTCTTGAGGTCGCCCGATCCGGGTAAATAACCGGATCGACCTTTGAAGTGGTCTTGACTAGTGCTATGCAGTCGTTTAACCACCATCGAGTTAAGTGAGTTCGAGATATCATCGTTACTGGGACCGGCCATGGCGTTAAGCGATTTTGTGATCGGTGTCACGGTTTCGGGGCCTACTCCGTTCACTGCGGAGTTGACTTGGTAGAAGGGGCCCCTCCCATTGGGCTATTTGTGGATGGCGCCCAATGACAAGTGGGTCTTCCAGGTAATCATGTGGGACCCCGAAACTCTCGAATATGCTGCAGAGGTTTAGCTTTCCATGACAATAACGAGGCGGGTCTGACCATGATTAAGGTTCTGACTCTTAAGGTCATGGAATTTAAAGAATTGCTAGTTAAAGCGGACTCAAAAGTTGGTCATCAGGCCAAATTAAGGGGAGCACAAACGGAGTGAAGTGGTGAAAGATACCGTCGAGAGGCGGTGTGGGTGCTCACTGGAGTTCCTCGGAGGATCTTGTTTAAGAATTCCTAGAGCGAGGCTTGAGAGGTAGGCAATTTGTCTAGGCTTTGCGACTACCTATTATGGCCAGCACTGAAGGGATATGTGTAGAAGTTTGTGGCCCGACGAACATCTTGAAAAGAGTGTTTCCCGCGAGTTGAGTCGCGATGATAGATTGGCCAGCATATAATTTCTACCTCCATGAAGGAAAATTACCCGAGGAGGGCCAGGATCGAATCCGGGGGAGGATCCAGGCACGCGACCCTTAAATATCGGTGGCAGGGGAATTATATTGGAAGTCTTGGTATGGCCCACTTTTCACTTGTGTAGCTCACGGAGGATATTCCCGGTCTTGGGCGGAAATACATGAAGGATGGTGTGGGAGCATTGGGCTCGATGCGTTGGCCGTGAAGACCACCAGCGAGGCTGGATAATGCGGCGAAGGATGCCTATGTGGCCTCGAGTGTGGCGCTTGTGAGGAAGATGGGGAAGCAGCCCCGATCACTGCCACCGCCCGGTGGTGAGTCCGATTCCTTTTGCCATGTGGGGAATTAAACAGTAGGAAAACTACCCCCACGAGCCGGAGGGGGGAGTATGCGTTGTGGCGGTGAACTACTTGATAGAGGTAAGGCGGCTTCGCTCAGCCCAAGAGGACTAGGAGTGAGGTGTGGGTTCTTATGGAAAATATCTCGGCCGGTTGGTATTCCCAAAATCTTGGTATCGGATAATGGTACTCGAGTTTGAAGAGGCGGGTTGACGGGCTTTTCTGAAATGTTTGCGTGAACACCCGGCATGATCCCAATTACCAGCGATGCAATGGGCAGAGTGGAGTCGTGAATCGAATCACTATTTCAAAGGTGTTAAGAAAAACATAATGGCCAGACGAGAAGCAAATTGGATTGAGGAATTCACAGTCATCCCTAGTTATACGGCCTTGGGAGAAGCTCCGCTAGGCAGGTTTTGTTAGAATCTGTAGTATGAATTCATTTGTGATAACGCTGAATTCATACGTCCAGGATCCTCAAAATGATATAAATTAATCTAAAACACATAAAAATAAATGTATGAATAGAGAATCCTTACATTTCAGCAGGCGAATGAACCAGTGTGCACAGCAGTGAAATCCACTTAAATCTATAAATCTTTGTTGACGTGAAATGATGTCATACAGATTCTTGTATGGCCTTACGAGGAAGCAGGCAAATTACTTGAACTTGCTAGAGTTTGAAGATGAAATGAAGTGGAAGAGAAAAACTCTACGATTCACCCCGAGGCGCATTTGAGAGAGGTGGAGGCTTTTCATGAAAACTTAATACTTGAAAACCTAATCCCTCTTAAATACGATACAAAATTCCACTGCGTTAGTAGGCTAGGTTAAAGAATGGGTTTAAGCTACGTTAACTTAATTAGGCTATTATGAGCCTCTAATTTAAATAATGAGTTACTAGTGAGATTGTTCTATTTTAATTAGCAAGTCAATTAAAGCCACTAGCAATCCATATCAGATAACTTATCAAGTTGTTAAAGCTGATCTCAATTACTTAATTGAAACACAAAGTTTAACCAATTTATGTTCATCAGCAATATATATTTGACAAATATATAAATATTGAGAAATACGTTTCTCGATATCTGATCGTTAATTCGTTCGTAGGAATATTATTCGAATATCATTGTATGTGTGTGACGCCCACAGGCTGGGATAATAGTAATGGTAAGATCTAGCGATATTTAAAGTAACCACATTAAATTATCGCGAAATACAGCTAGTATCTGAATTCTTAAGGTGAGCAGCTAAGTTCTAATCACGTTTGACCAACCGGTAAATGAATTGATACAATTTTACTTGAACGCAGTAAAAGGGAATGCGATTCGTTGATTTCAAGCAGGTTTATGGTACGAAGGCGGTTTCCGGTAGAGATACGGATTGCCCTACGGGCAAATTGGGTTCGGCCAGAATTTAATGATTAGAGGATGAGAGAGAACAGCTCGACTTCATAGAAGAAGGCGAAGAGACAAAGCCTTTCCGCAGGATTCAGTACAAACAAGCTATGGCGGGGCATCTAAATAGGGTTAAAATCGCCAATTCCGTGTGGGATCGGGTATTCTGCGGCTAACGGTGGTCGTGAAAGTCGACCAGAACCAGGGGAAAACTAAATACTTGGGAGGTTATGGGGTGAAGAAGAAGGTTGTGGGGAACAATTTTATATGAGCGAGGACTTAGATGGGAAGGTAGTCAGCGGACTGGCAGCTTCTAGCTATCGTTATTATGTGTGTGATCGGATAGGACTATGTAGCTTACTTGAGAAGGGGGTTATTCTTTTTGAGAGTTTTAATAAAAGGAGCTTTCTTTTCATTCATTAATTAAACTATAGGGAAAGCATGTTCTGACTTTAAGGCGACATCACTAAACAGTACTGATTTGGAACCAAAAAGCCAGAGCGGAAATCACTAAATCGGTCTTAAAAACAAAGGGCCCCACGTCAAATCTTGATAAAGGCAATTGAAATCGAGTAAAAGCCTTGTTAATAGCCTATGAAATTACGCCCGACAGGCGGTCAGCATGTACGTCGATATATTTTGCCAGACCTCAGTACGCAAACCGCTTTACTCTCAAGTAAAAGCATAATACAAAACCGGGTTAAAACCTGCATACTAGGCGGGGACGGTAATGCGTAATGTGAAAAATGAAAAACACATCACAAAACGGATGGATATAATTCAATTTAATGAAAGAAAAGTTACATGCGTTAGTGGAATATACAAGAGAAAAATTCCTACCCATTTACTCAAAAGTTACAAAAACTTTAACAATAAAAATTATACGGTCGAGTCATCTCCGGGGAGGTGGAGCACCCTGCCGTCCTCTTACCGTCGAATTCAGTAGACTTCAGTTCTTTGGAGGTGAACGATCCATGTATCAATGATAAACTCCTTGTAATTATCTCATTGAGCAGTTGAATCGCATGGAGTCGGGTGAAGCGGCGTAAGCAATAAACGTCCTACCCGACCGTTCTGAAATCTTGAGAAAGTGCTGGCGGATCGCCTCCGCTTTTCGCGATGGCGGCAGGGCTTCCTCTACTTTGAGGGGGCACGGCACTCTCGCTTCCTTCGGCTTTGCAGTAACCGTCGACCACTTTCTTCGATACTCGTTTGGGTACTTTTTTGTTACTCTTTGATATATTATTCGCCTCCCGGCCAAGCGGGTGAAAGCAATTCGGCGTAGTGCGTGTCGGCTGCCCACGTCTGAATCTCATTGCTCTTGGACCTCCTGCTTTCTCGGCCTCCAATGAGTGTGCCTTTAGAGCTGGTTCTTAAGGCCCTTGTTTTCCTTTCTGGAGCGCCGTTTACATGGAGACTTCACGTATTTTGTTTTGAAGGTGCTACTCAGGCGCGTGGGGTAGCGAATAGGCGTTCGAGAGTGCAGAAGTAGTGGCGGAGTTAGGTATAAAAGCGGAGGTTAGGTATAAAAAGAGAGATAGGAGGCAGGGATCACCGCATGGATGACGGGCGATGGTGGCTTACTTTCCGGCGGATCTCGGCTTGTCAAAATCTTTCTTATTTCATTTCGAATGAGGGGGGTTTGGAGGCACAAAGGCTTCGGCCTTCTTCAGGAGGGTGGAGATCTTGATAATGGGCAACCCAGCAAATGAGTATGGGAGACTGGGAGGTGCGGAAGGATGCCTAAGTGGAGGAGGTAGCCTAGGAGCTCGCGGAGGCAAGGCGGGAGAATTCGGAGGCGCGCAGGAGCCGGGCCAGGGAATGATGGGGTTCTGGGCGGGGAGGCCGTGATCCCGGAGGGGGATCGGAGGTGGATCTTCGAGATGGTTGTGTCTCGATTCTCTTGGGGGCGGCAGGTAGCGAGGCCCAAACCATGAACTCTCTTCGTCCGAGTGCCAGAACCTTGCTGCTGAGGGGAGGTGGAGTGGTGGCGGGAGTATGGGTGGTCTGAGGCAGCGAAACGGATCACTACCTCTGAAGGAACCGAGACGCCTTTTATCTTCGCTTTGAATAGAGGCCGTCGCTCGCGACCATGGCGAAAAAGGGAACCTCAGGAATTCCACCACACACGCGCGACCAGCCGCTCGAAAATATACGTAAGAGAAGAATGTGGGTAGATACGAATTAAAGCGACCAAATAAAACATATGTGAAAACGTATTAATAAATGTCTATCATACGACAAAGGGAGACCCGAAGAGGTATCAAATTCTTTGGGATGATGCAGCTTGAATCGAGGCAGCCACTAACCCATGATTGGACTTTGTAGAGGCGTGGGGCGTCAGGTCTCGGCGGGCCTTAATGATAGCAGAGGCGTCTTGATCAGGGCCCAGGCGAGGTGGCATCCTAACGGAGGGACCATGCAGGAATGCATCCATTACCGCCACTTCCTGAAACACATTTGGAATGCCATGGTTTGAGGAATTTTTAATACATTTTCGAATTCATGAATGTCTGACCAGCTTTGCGGAGAAAGATGTGAGCCGCCCGAATCACGAGGTGTTATGACAGCTGAAGAATAATTCCAGGGAAGGTTCTATGTGGACTATGTTACAGACCACTATGAAAATGGTGATCTCCAGCCATCAATGAGCGTCTTGCAGGAGCGGTTTCTGACCAGCAACAAACTATTATTATTTTCACAAAGGGAAAAGGGAAACCTACGCCCCGTAAGAGGAGCTTTATGTACGTGGTTGTCCAACCCGAGGACGGGCCGGCTGGCAGCGGATCAACGAGGGCTGAACTTATCCTTACACGGGAGTGCTTGACTCCCGCGAAGGAATAGAAAAAATATCGCTAAGTTATCTAAATCCGTTAGGGAGAAGGAGCGGAAGGGAGTCCGAGGGTGGTAGGCGTAGTGGGTGGAAGGTCCTGAAATTTCGCGGTCTGGAGGAATGCGTCGTTCTGCCATAGGAGGGTTGGCCAATTTGAGGCCGTGGTTCTTGTATCGATTCGGGGCGGGCGATTCGGCTATTCCTTGAGCCGTACGTGGGCCTTGACAGAGGTCTTACAACACTTTGAGGAAGTTCCGTGTTAGCAAAGGGATCATGGAAAGGAGTAAAGCATGGCATGACCGATAGCTTTCAGCGCCTAGAGGCGAAAGTAAAACTGAAACCCGAGGATTGAGAATCCATTACACATGGGCGAGTCCGGCACAGGAGAGAGAACTTAGATGTCTTCTTTGGTGAGAATTGCGGCCAAATACTGTACAAACATGGGACCTTGAAATTAACACCATAGACTAAGTAAAAAACAATAATCGTATGCCCGTTTTGGAAAATCCTACAGGAGGCTTAGCACATGACGGTTCGTTTAAAAAAAAAACAAGAAAGGTTAGGGAACGACATCAGTCTACAGAGTAAAACCTTACTTTGACTAAGCGTACCTTTAAAACGAAGAGGAGGTTAGAAGAAGGGGAGGAATTTATGGAAGTTGAAGAAGGACCGTTGCCAGATGAAGAAAGAAGGAAGGTGAACAGTTGCAGTAGGAAGTGGAAAATAAAGTACAATGAATGACAAAGGTCACACATGGGACTTAGGACCCCGATGACGGGATTCACTTTTTACCGAGGTAGGGGCAGCGTGAAAAGTTGATGCCGATTCCTTTTCTCGGGGTCGATTGTTTAATAAATGAAGTGTGGTTGTTCCGATCGAGCCAGCGGTACTTGTCAAACACGTGATACTCGTCCAATATGACTTTGTACTTATTACTTGATGGGATCAAAGGAATGGTCCCCATCGCCATTCATGATCAAGGATCGTTTCTTTATGGCTCCCATCGTTCCTTGAAAATTGTTGATATATATATAAAAGCTTGTTGGTAGGGAACCAAGGATATGAATTTCCGAAAACAACCTTCTATAGGATAGCGCTGTGGCGTGATCACAAGAGAAAGAAGTACTACGGCGACTCAGAGTGCTATACATAAATAATATTCGGCGGTACAAACCCGGGGAGGCCAAAAGTACGACCATAGAATATTTTTTCTTATATATCGTTTTATAAATTTCATTTCTATCGTCATGACTTGATCGTCAGTGTTTGTGACATTGCAGCCAAATTCACGCTTTAAGTCCGACGGTAGAGCGAGACTTTCGCGCCAGACAACATCGTGAGGCTTCCCGAACCCCTGTGTAAGGAGAAATGCGCGATTTCAAAGATCAACTTTCTGAAGGAATTATCTTGGCCCAGGTAAACCAAGTAGGAGGTAGCGTCAGGTTGAAGAGATCCAGTTGAATCGTTTTAGTTCATCTAATAGTCAAGAATTGAAAATAAATTGTACAAAAACATTTTGAGCAATGAAAAAAGATTGTAAGTAAACGAAATTGATGCAAGGAATATTATTTTAAACAAATATAAGTAGATATAAATTGTACGATCCATACTCACTTTTGTTTCACCTCTGTTTCTTAGGTGATTGATGGTGATAATTCAATTTGATTGACATTTTATTCTCTTATTAAACTGAAATTTGATTTGACTATAAATAATTTTTAACTTATAAGAATAATTTCTGAAACAAATTTGATGATATTATTTTAAATCTTTTAAAATAAATAATAAAAATCAATTTGAACGTCAAACTTAATAAAAAAATACTACGGAGTACAATTGTATTAATTAAAATTAATTGGGTGAACTAAAATTGTTGTCGTCTTGTCGACTTACTTTTTTTTCTTTGTTTCTCTGATGGTGCCTGTGAGTTGTGACTAAATTGTGACTGTGAGGTCTCAAAATAAGAGTAATGATTATGTGGGTAATAAATTAGAATATGCGGAGTACTTGAATATTTATTTGACTTGAAGAGGAGAGGTCGGCCAAGGTCTTATTTGTAATTTAGACAGTTGGTGTTTTTCAAGAATCCTGTGAATCTGGGATTTTGTATGAAACTTATTAAAACTTTAATTATAATTTATAACGGCTTAAAGACTACATATTTCTGGTTTGATTTGCGTAAAACCTGCCATACGCTCAACGTAGGGCGCCCCGCACGATTAGTCCATCACCAATGTGGGCACATCTCGGATAACCTTCTCACATTAGCGTAAAACCTGCCATGTGATTAGTGTAATTAGAATTACTTTCATACAGTACACTGTTTTTATACACTTCGAAATTATGATCGACTTAGGAATTTTTTTATTCATAACAACTTTTGAGACTTAGATATGTGACTAATGTGAGGAGTAAAAAATGTCCATGCTACAGATCTACAATGTGCACAGTACTGAAATATTGAATCAAAATTTGATAAGTACATAGGTCATGGTAACCTTTTTTATTTTGGATAAAAAAATACTACGTTAGGAATAACTCATTTTGATTATCTACTTTTAGTAAGATAATTTACTTGTTATGTTTGTGCGCTAAGGAAAAAATTCTTGATTTTTGAGCAAGCCAGCAACCCCCATACTCCTAAAATAGCTAGCACGGAGCTTGAATGGGCTCCCTAGGTATTCCAAGGTACATCACAAGCAAGAGCTAAGTCTAGCCGTGTCACAGCCAAGCTCTAGGCAGGATAGACATTCACGAGTGCGAGAAGAGACTACCACTTTTGAATACAAGCCCTAACAAGAAGGAAATTTGGTTGAAGGACTGTGAATCCGTAAGCCGCCTTAGATTTGCTCCTTTTAGTATCTCTAGAACTCTGTCAAAAGGATCAAATGGAGCGTCTGGAACACCTCTTAGAAGAAGAATTCGTTTTTCCAAAAGAGTACTTGATTTGAGGAGAAATCGCTCTGGCGTGATGCTATTTGATCGTGATCATAGGAAGCGCTAGGCTTACTACAATCTTTCCTTCTATGAAAAAATCACATTATGGCTCACGAAGAGCAGCAGGCAGTGTGAGCTAAGCAGAATCACTAATCTCCGACTCCTAAACTTGTTGGGTGTCTCGCTTCTTCCGACTCTCTATCAAACAAATCATCGAGGAAGTAAGGTAGGTTCCGGAGTAGCACTTCAATGCGAAGCACCACCGCTGCTTAGCACGCAGGCCAAACTAGCTAAGCGTGAAAGCTTCACGCCCTCTTCGGCTCGAGCTTCATGAGCCTCTACATGTCAATTCAAATGGAACTCAAATCTTTTTCCCTTTCGAATGATTCGATTGCTGCAACTCAACCGGCGAGTTTAGCCTTGTCGGTGCTCGAAGCTGAATCAATTTGATGCGGATGACTCACTTGAACACTTTCCGGTCGAAATGAAATGTGAGACACGACACTGCTAACCTGAGACAATTGAGGATCAACCCCTTTCAAAGCAGACTTTTATCCGCGTCGATCTTTCACAGGGATTAATATTTTTTAGGGTTCTGAGTATTTACTTCTCCTTACGTTCCTTGTAACTTCCCTTGTTCGGCAGTTTACTATTTTTTAGAGCGTTGTTTCTTTCCTTTGTCAACTCAGTGTAGTTGTCTTGTTAAACACAATCCTAAGCGTGTCGGTGATTCTCTTTTTCTTATTCCTACCTTTGCATGCGATGGTGATGAGGAAAAGAAAACATGGGTTTCACCTCATTTACCTTTGTTCCCCTGTCTCTGCACACTACATACGCTTGTTACTACAAGTCATCATTGAATCATCAGCCACTGGCTTCGGGAAGATCGTTTCCCAAAAGTGTTGATACCAAGTATGTTAAATGCCGACACTATGGATTTACCAGTAAATATATAAGATTTAACGAACATAAATGGATCAATCGTGATCTTCCTTTCCTTATTGTGTGCCTTTTTGGTCTTCTTGATGTGACTGATGGCGTGCTAATGAGGGGCTTTGGAAGTGTTTCGACCTTATTAAATTCATGGTCTTGATTATGAGGCAGTTGCTACACACTAGCTGATGTAATATTAAAGGATACACGTGTAGTGGGGCCAATGGTCAGCTTTCTTGGTCCCGAGCCGTGAGATGTGAATAGCCTAAGGCTTGGAGGGTGTTATCGGACTTATATCGATAATGCCTTAGTGAAGCATTAGATATAAGACTTTGTCGTCTTTGATCGCCAAATCTGGTATAGTTCTTGCGAGTCCATCAAGGTCACTTGCCTTCATTTAGGTAGGTTATTTTGAAGGGCTTGTAGGAAAATGCTCAAGAAGGTGACTTGACTTTGTAGCGGTGACTTTCAGCACGAAACCTATTGATTTCATTTCATAAGGGAACCCTCATTCAATCTATTTTCATTCCACCCTCCTATTGGCGAGAGAATAGGCTTCATTTCTTTCATTTAGATAAGAATAACAAGTAGGCAAAATTTCACAATCCCACTAACAAATTAAGGTAAGCGATAGAGGTAGCTATCTTTGTTTTGAAAGATAACGGTCATCATTCAAGATGGTATAGCGGAAAGCATTCATCATTGGCATTAGAAGGTTCTTGATAAGCCGAGAATAAGCTGCTGCTTTGAGGTTTTTGAATCCAAGAAAGTAAGGGCAAGAATGGTTGAAGACTTTCCTAGAACTAGAGGGAAGAAGCATTGAATCTAGAGAAATATAGGTATTGTCCCGTATTTGCTACGTATGTGATTGGAAGATAAATCTCGAGAAGATTCGACTGGCAGTCCTATAAGAGAAAATTGAGTGAATTTCGTCGGCCTTTCTTTCTTTATCATTTTTCTACTAGACTAGTTCTCCTATAGGACGGGCGGGGTGGCACTACTTTCAATAGTAAGATGCCATCGGTCTTGAATTCATTCCATTTGAATTAGGGCGACATTCCATTTAGATTGGGAGGCTGAAATTAGGGGAGAATCTTCCTAATAACCAATAGTCGGGCCTCTGAGTTTGCTATCCTCTTTTGAATCTTACATTTGCCTTTGGATGAGCCATTGATGATGATTCCAATTCGGCTATTCTTGAATTGTCTCGTCGCCTTGAGCCTAATCCGGGTGTGAGATCTTCGCACCTCAGCACCGAGATCCCTCTCACGGGGACTACGGGCGGCCTACGGCGGTGTGTCATGTCATGATAAAGTTCTTGATCGAGCGGTTCCCGACTCCGGCTGACGAAGCTTACGCTTTCTAGGAGGCGATCCGCCGGCACCAGTGCGTGGGTAGCTGATACTCGCCCCTCCCTACGTTCGCTCGTTTTGCAGTTATGAGATGAGACTTTAACCCATAAACCACAGACCCTTTCTTTTAAAGCGGGCTCACTCCTCATGAACCCCCTCCTCAAAAAGGGCCTATAAAGAAAGAGAATCTATCTTCTTGGCGGCGGGTAATGGTGAAGAAGCTGGCGGCTTCTGAGTAGAATCGGACATGGGACTTAGTTCCTCTTCTTTCGAGATCGGTTGTGATTGGGTCTATCAAGTTAAGACCCGCTCTGATGGTTCTCTGGAGCGTTAGTTGGCGCGTCTAGTAGCTAAGGAGATCCATCCTTTTTTCCTCTTTCATGATAAGTAAGGCGTGGTCTGAGTCTGAAAAAAACAATTCATGTCTTTATGTTTAGGTCCCCACTAAGCATAATTCGTAAACTATGCTAAGACTATTTTAAACGTATAAAATTAACTGTAAAGGCTTGGTCTAGCTTTGGACTCACCATGGGATATTGTACGCTTGCTATTTGGACTTATAAAATTATACTCCGTAGTGAAGTAACCACATGCATTGCAAATTTGCAATTTTCGCATGTCACAATTACTGTCTTTGTATGTACATGTTTGTTTAGCTCACAATTAAGACTCAATAACAGTAAATCTGTATTATTTTTACTATGCATTGTTTCACTTAAAAAATATATTCTCCATTTTAAATTAACTTGAAAGTTCGAATTATTCCAAAAATTCAAATTAACATGTAGGTTTGACTAATTTTATCTGAAATATCAAAAATATTCCTGAAAGAAATCTAAAAAGATACTTTAAGGATGAGCATCTTTTGTGAAACCGCAAACCAACCCGATCACGGTATTTTCATCCGTTCGGCGGGCAGTATTTTGGCCCGTTTCGGTAAGAATCTGCAATATTTTCATTTTTGTTCGACCCGAGGCGTATTTTTCGACCCGTTTACGACCGAGGCCATATTTACCGGCCCGATACCATATTTTATTTTTGTTTAAATGGAAATATCATATTTATTTGTTTTGACCGAGGCCATATTTTCGCCCCGATTCGACCCCGATCATATTTTTGGTCTATTTAGGACTAAAAAATAAAGAATGGTTGGGCCGTGGGCATAAAGTGCTGGCCCAATCAATAATTCGTTTCATTTTTCAATTAGGCATCATTGCGAACTTGATTGAATTCTTTCATCGAATGGCATTCAATAATATACCTTACGGAGACCATATTTTCGGCCCCTTTCGACCCGGGATGACATTTTAGAAGCGGTTTAGCGAACCATATTTGACGATTGACCCCGACGTATTGCGTCGTTTAGGCGAGGACCGTATTTTCGATCGGTTCGCCCCGGAACCATATTTTACATACGATTCGACCCCGATCATATTTTCGGGTCGAAATGGGCGCTCAGTTTCGGCTAAGCAGGCTGATATGGCGAGGTCAAAAGCGGGCGAATATGATCCCGGTCGAAATGGGCCAAAAATATGGGCGGGTTTTACCCGTCACCAAACCCGCCTAATGATCATCCTTATCTACATGTCATCATCACCTCCTCCACCACGGCCTCCGGTGGAGTATGATTTTTCAAAATTGTAGGGTTAAAATAGGAAGTTCACTCATAAAAGTAGCAACCCTTAAATATTGGTAAAAAAACAAATCTCCAAGTTAATTTGAAATGGAGGGAGTATATCATAATGATGTTTGTTGATAATGGTAGCTGGAAGTTTAACTGTCGAGAGTTTAATGCATCTGTGACACGATTCCCTGAGATAGCAGTTAAAGTGATATTGAAATTATTTTGGAACAAGCTATCAAAATCCCTTTGAAGAAGCGATAGGAAGAAGGGACACAAAAATAATAATAAGTATGAAAATCGAATCTGTAAGAATTATCTGAAATATAGAGCGTACCTGAATCAGTACTATGGAGCTCCAATTGATGCAAGTCATCAACTTCAGTGTCATTAGCATGAATCTTCGTGTTAAGGATTCTGGAATGATTAATTGGTGATCCTACCTCAATAATTGGTAAAGCAGCATCAAATCCGATTCTCGCTCTTATATTTTCATCTCTTGAAGAGTTAGGGTCAGTCTTATCAATGTCTTCAAACTGAGATTGATCAGGTCTATTGGAACATTCCATGGATGTAGCCTTTATTTGGACATCTACTAGAAATTCACCCCAATCAATAAACTTCTGGCTTTTTAATTAGCAGTTAAAATGTCGTGCGTGCTGCTTTAAAAAGTATTTATATTTGAATATTTAAATTGAGATTAATAACTAAAATAATTAACTATTTAGTAAATTTATAAATTATATACTTTTGGTTTATATTATAATTTATTTGTTCGCTAGTTATATGATGTATAATTTTAATTTATTTTTCTCTTTTGTAAAAATACACTTTATCATTATTTTATTTATTATTAAAAATATCACTTCTCAGTAATTAGTAGTATAAATTGTCATGGATTCTATATTCAATTTTTATTTTATGTATTAAATTTTAGCATTATTTTAATTGTTGATCGGAGTCAATAATATTTGCACAAAATTGAATAATATCGAAGATCTTTATGAATTTTCTCGATTTAGCCACAGCCCAAAGAACAACGCGAGATGCCACATTAGATGTCCTTGTTTGAATGTGAAATATTCCGAATGAATTATATTGAAAATCAATAGAATAAAGATGATATACCTTTTTTAAAAACTATATCTTGTGTAATAATTTTTTTAATAAGAAGTTAAACCTCAATAGTATATATGTGATTAATATTACTTGATATGAAAACTTTTAAAATTTTGATATAAATAACAACTTTAATATAAAAGGTCACAAGAATCCATTCAAATAGAAGATGAGGGTATCGATTTATGCGTGAATGTTAATTAATAAAGTAGATTATATCACTATAATATACATATTCATGCATATATTTTTTAGACCATAATATCGATGAATTATATTTCATAATATAAGTATTATTATTACAATATACTCTTATTTAGTTTACTAATTACTAATCAATATTAAATATTGATTTTTTTTAATTTTCTTTCATATATTGAATTCAACTCTAATTAATTATTGCATCTATAGTTTATAGATAATAAGATTTTATTTTAATCATAAAAGTAATATGTTATATATATTATACTAAAAAAATTAAATTTAAAATAAAATATCAAATCATTATAAAATTCATCTTAAATGATTGTCATGATTGATTTAAGTGCTCCAAATTGACAAACTTTTACGTCTTCATCGATAAACATATTTTTTACTTGAATAAAATTTAATGTCAATATTAAAGTACACTGAAAATATTATTATTTGATAATTTTCACTAAATATAATATAACAAAAATAAAAATATTTGAATTTAATATTTTGTCATGAAAATCCAAATTTAAACTTTGGCTTGAATTTATTGGGGATAGAGGGAGTATTAAATATATAACTTGACATTTTATTTTAATTGTTGAAATATAGTACAAATATCACATAATAATTTAGATAGATATATATATATATTCTTTAATAATAATTTTTGGATTGAAAAAATATTTTTTTTATTTATAATTGAATAATTATCGTATAATTTTTTTTTAGTATGAGTAGATTGATTCATTACATTAAAATGGAATTTACTTAATGTTATGATAAAATTAAAAAATCGAAACTTGATATATCGAATAACTTATACATTGGTAAAAATATTGTATTTAGCTCACAAAATTGTTTCTTCATGAAACTTTATTTAAAGTGAGATTACAGAAGAAACTTAATTAGGTTTGTATGGCAGCCTTTATATATAGACAAAGTATACCAATTGGACTAACCAAGGACATTTAATTTTGCTTCCAAAGTATGCTAATTCCTATTACCCTTTGTTAGGTGAGTAGTCAATAAACAAATTCACTCACAGCTTGGATAAAATTTCATACAGTCTTGAATTAAAAATTATTTAAATAGGCGTAGAAATATTTTAATTTTTTCAAATATATACACGTAAGTGATTTTTTAATGAGCTTTTGAAAAAATATTTTGATCTGCCAGCTACTTTAATAGGTAAACATAAGTAAGAAATAGGAAAAATTATATATATTATTCTTGGCTTTATGAGTCATTTTTAAAATGGCAAATACTTAATTGAATCAATTTTTTAATAATTAATTTTTAATTAATTCAATTAAAAATATATCATCTTTAACCTCCACACCCATCAAATAACCCCCTAACTAATAACACAATTAGCTGCACAAACTTGATGAAATGGAGGCGGCCATAATTGATTGAAAAATAATCGATTCAAGATATGTGAAAGATGAGGTTTTGAAGAGCATCAATGCTCCTCAATTGATAATGAAGCTTGGTTTTGCAGACCTGGTGTAGCCGTTTTTTTTCTTTTTTGCTTTTAAGTACTGTATTTTATTCATTTTCTTGTTCTGGTTTTTGCTTTAATTTCTCTTCGCTAGATTACTTGATGGTATTTTAATGCTATTGATTTCCTTGTTCTCAGTTTTGCTATCTGTTTATCTTGTTAAGAGCTTTGTTGGTGTATTTTGTTACTAGTTAGGGATGGGGTGGGGTAGGGGTGGAGATGATGTATTTTTTTAATTGAAATTAAAAATTAATTATTAAAAATTCATTAAATGAAGTATTTGTTATTTTAAAAATGATCCATAAAGTGAAATATATATAATTTTTCTAATAAAATTTTGGGACGTCAAAATATTTTTTCAAAAGCTTTATACAAAAATTATTCATAGCTTAATATTTGAAAGATTTAAAATATTGAAGTAACTATTTAAAATATTGAAGTAACTATTTAAAATATTTTTATTAGTTGATTTGGACTATAGTTAAAATTCTCTTTTATCATTAAAACCACTATTTTCACTCATTTGCAAAGTCAGTAAGAAGCAAGCTTTATTAAGCAAGAAAATTGTCATTTCATTAAAAAATTACTGAGAAAAGAATCTTCCAGAAGAGCAAAACCCTATTTCCTGAGTTTCCTCCCCTCAAACAACCACAAATTTAATCCTCCAGAAAACAATTGTGAGAAAAAATGGTGAGCAAAAGACAAATATTAGCTAAAAGGAGGTTCAAAGAAGAGCATCCAGAACTGTTCCCAAAGGCAGGGCCAACCCCACCTTCAGACCCAACCAAAAAGAAGAAGAAAAAGCCAAAGAAGACCACATTCAAACACAAGTCTAAGGACTCCAACGACCCTAATAATAATAATAATCCCAACAGGAAATCATTCCAAACACCCACTGAGTCTGTATGAAGCCCGGCGAGAGCTGTTACATATGTAAACAAGTTGACCACATTGCCAAAAATTGCCCCCAAAAATCTCTATGGGAAAAAAATAAGGTTCTTTTCATTTTCTGCTATTCCTTCCCTTCCTAAAATATCCATTTCAACTTTTGTTGGGTCAGATTTCTTTTGAACAATAATGGCCATTTGATAAACAATATATTAATTTAAAATTAAACGTATTTTTATCGATATATTTTATCAAAGATATATTTAATACAAACAAAACATTTACGAAATTTAAAACCTGACAATCTTAAGAATAGAGAAGTATACATGATTTACTTAACTCCATCCGGAATTGTAGTGAGTTTTAATGGTCCCTTCTTTGGGTGAATCTAGTTTTAATCTAAGTGAATCTTTGTTTTTACCAAATGTCGAACTAATTCTAATAAAAAGTTGAACCATACTGGCGATTTCTGAATATGTGGATGTTCTTGGGAACACAAACACCAGTAACACCCCTTAAATCCGTGTCTGGCGAGTTATTAAACTTGAAAGCTTTTAAATCCGTGTCTGGCGAGTTATTAAACTTGAAAGCTTTTGCTGGATTATGTACACTCTTTAATCTCTTACGAATGGTCTATTGAATGTTTGTAGAAATGTTTGTTGTGTCGGCGACGAGGTCACTCTCTCATGAATTGTCCTTACAAGACCGATAGCTCTTCAGAGAAGAAGTTCTGTTATAATTGTGGAGATATCACTCATACTTTGGCTAATTGTCCGCACCCTCTACAAGATGGTATTTGTCTTCCTTCTCTTAAGCTCAATCATATATTGTACTCCCTTCGTCGTGTTACAATATCGTCTAATTTGTTTCTTCAATTTCGTGTTAATTGAATGGTAGAGAATTCCTTTAGTTTGAATCAAAATTATAAAGTTTTACCTGAACCAAAGTCATCGAACTAGATTGCTGCCTACTGAATTTAGACTATTGTGTCACCAGACTTTCTATTTTTGCCTCTGCCCCCTGGTATACTTTCATCTCTGGCCTCGATCGGCCCCTCGCCATATATTTTCGGCATTTAAAATTTATTTTTTGAGCCTAAAAATGAAACGATTTATTGTCCCTAATGCTACATCATCGAAATATAGACTAGCAGATATGATATTTAAAATATTTTGCTAATTATAATAAAATCCACCACTTGTTTCTTTAACACACCCCACCCCACGCTCATTCCTCCCCAAGCTTTCTTCCTAACTTCACCCCAACTACAAATTTCTTCTTCGACACATCCCATATCCCCTACCCCACCCCTCCCCCCCGCCGAACTTTCACCAATCAAATTTTTTTCACATATCCTACCAAACAAATTTCATGGTATTTGCAAGGAAAGCAGTACAAAAGTTTGTGATACAAGTGATGTGGTAGTGCCGAGCGTGTCAAAAATAAAATGGGTTTTATTATAATCATGTGAAAATATTTCAACGCTAGATTCTATACTTTTAGTCTCTAAGTACTAACAGAAATAAGCAGTGACAAAATAGTCATTTAAGTTTTTTATCTAAAAAATAAATTTTTAAAATGTAAAAAACGGACGCAGGGACAACAAAACAAGATTCAAAGTACAAAGCAGTTCCAAAATATAGAAAATACAGGGGACAAGTTTGACAAGATCACAAAGTTCGGGAGGAAAACTGAACGCAAACGCATAGTTCAGGGGACATACGGCTAATTAGCCAAATTATAATGTTAATAGTAAATTACGGTGAAACTACTTTATTTTGATTTTTTTTTAACATGATATTACACAACATAATGAAATATATTTGATGTCAATGTTTAAAAGGTCGAACTCATCAAATTAGAAAGTGGCCGATGGGATGAAGGGAGTATTTGTTGAAGCCTATTATGTTTTAAGTAACACTGCTACAATTGATGATTTTGACTTTTGATGGGTAAACTTTCAAATTTGAGCTTGAGTAATTTATATGTTAACCATGGTATTATTATTGTACTAAACTATTGACAATAATTTTTTGATTCAAATCAATATTTTGTAGGTCAATTAAGACAAAAGTTTGTTGAACTCGACTTATCAAATAACAAATGTCATTTTATTTTATGGTGGAGGTATGATTTGACCTTTCCTCTCCAATATTGCAGGGGGAACAAAATTTGCAGTTTGTTTTATTTGTAAAGGACGCGGGCACCTGAGTAAAAACTGCCCTGAAAATTCTCACGGCATCTACCCGGAGGTACACATGCCATACTTTTATCTGTTGTTTGCTATAATGATATTCATTTTTAGGTTAAAGATAACCAAATTTTGTTTCGTTTGGATGTTACATTGGAATACTCCTAATTAATTGGTGGTGTAGGGTGGTTGCTGTGAAATTTGTCAAGAAAAAACACATCTGAAGAGAGATTGTCCTCATCAGAAGGCCAGTAGTGTCTGGAATGCATCTAATACAAATGGTAACATGACTATTTAGGCAGCTGTATATACACTTGTGACATTTTCAGCACTTACAAGTTTAATTAGATTGGCATAGCTTGTGATGTAACTTTCCACCCATGAGAGCTAGATATGAGACTAGCCAAATTGTATGCCCCTTATATGGGATTAACCTATAAGAAAAAAAATACCATGACTAAAAATCAGATACAAAAAAATAAACTTTCTTTAATGAAAAAACATTATTGTGAGCTTTAAAATATAAGTATATATGTTTTTTGTTTTTGCTTCTTAATTATACACTAATGCCTTTATTTGTCTGTTCCTATGCTTAGCTGGGTTTGATGGAAAGCCGACGGGACGAGTCACAAAGTTGGCCAGCGGCGACGATCTTGAAGACGACTTTATGGTTGAGAAAGATGATGTTAAAGACGGTTCATTGAAGAAGCAGCACGGACCAAAAGTAATCAATTTTGTAGGTTGATAGTTTACCCATGAGATTTCGGATGATAGAACTTTAGAGCTTGCAATGTTTGGAGGTTGACCCCCCCTTTCGCTTTCATTGATTGAGGTGGGGCATAGACGTATAATGTCTGATTTATGTTCTAATAGAAAAAACGTTTACCTAGACAAAAAGGAGAGTTCCCTTATTAAAAATTGTTGTAATCCTACCGATGATTATAATGAATTCGGTAAGTGTTTCTGATGATTCAGATTATTCATCTATAAACAAAGTGAGAGAACAATTGAGATTATTCTAGATTTAAGTATTGCATATGGTATCATAAGTTCAGATTGCATAAACTTGGATTTTCTTTACCTACGGAGATCCCATGGTTGAAAAGGTGACGAGAAAGGTAATTTTGTAATACATTTATGGTAAGCAATAAAATCCAGAAAACATAACCAACAAAACATTTCCACTATACGGTTTTCTTCAGTTCCAGGCATTATGTTGGTACTTGCTAGTCTCTGAAGTCTTTATTTGCTTAATATTAGTTGTTGCTAGGTAATTCACTCTTTGAAACCTTCAATATTTCCTGAATCACAAAATAAACAAGGAATTAATAAAGCACATCTGCACAAGTGCATAACCAAAATTGTAGATAAATACCAAAGCAGATTTCCAAGTGAAATAGGGGGTGATTTCTGATGAGAAGTAGGCGATTCACCACCCTTTAGTACCCATGAAGTCACTGCATCTTTAAACTTGTCAATAACGCTATTCCCCGAACTCTCACTTCCAGCGATGAGAGCATCGGTTCCTTCCCTTCGGTTCTCCTGCCCGCTCCCTAACCGCCTGGCAACCTCCTCAGACTCCGTTACCTGCCCCATTGGCCTCCGACCCTCTCTTTCCCCTGCCGCCTTTTGCGGATGCAGCGAATCCGAGATCACCTCGGACAGTGCCTTGTCCTCCTCTCCTGGCTTAAGCTTCTCTGCCAAGTACTCCTTCATGGTAGGTCCTCGGGTCTTATTTGCTTCTGTAGAAGATTCAGTAACACCCACTTCTTCTGTCGAAATTCCTGGGACTTTAGAAACCAGGGCATTGCCTACACCGGCAACTTTACTATAGATGGGCGCTAGTGTCTTGGTCACTGCACCGGCTGCTTTATGCGCATATTCAGTTGGAGACTTTGTTGGTGTTGCTCTTGTATGTGTACCCTTCTCCTCTGTACCATATTCAGTTGGAGACTTTGTTGGTGTTGCGCTTGTATGTGTACCCTTCTCCTCTGTACCATCTCCGTAACCCAACTTAGAAGCTATGGCGTTTTTGGCCGTTGTGGCGTTGTCAACGAGTAGGGTAGCAGCGGAAGATATCTTGTCGGTATAGCTACCGCTTCCAAGACCACTAGGTGACTTCCCATCAATAGGGTCACTTGGCATATCATCTCGAGGCTTTCCTGAATCGAACTGTCCGGGGATCGATTCAGGACCAAATTGTGTTGAAGCAGGGATTGCCTCCGGAGAAAATTGATCATGGCTGCCCGAGTATGAATTATTTTGCTTAGGAAATGATTTTGATTTTGTTTCATCTTCAACTGTCATCTTCCCAAATGAAGCAATAAGCGGATGCACCTCTATTTCTTCAACACCTATATATTTTCAATATTAAAAGTTGCTTAATAGTTGCAGACTAATTAATAATTATAGTTGTACTTGGTTGTATTTGAATTAGAAAAAGAGAATTAAGGATAATAACTTTGACCAGTTGGACCAGTGACTTTGGTTTCATAATTAGAAGGGTTGGGTTTATCCATTGGAGCTTGAGGGTCTTCTTGTAAACCCTCGAGTACACCAAATCTGGCTCCAGGTTCCCTTCCAGTTCTTTCTATTCCTGAAGAATGTGGTACATGACTCTTGTGTTCTGCTGGATTGTCATCAGTCTCCCTTCCAGCTCTTGTTCGATGTACAAATTGTCTCATCTTATCTTCAATTGACACGCTCGAATCGAGAAGATCCTCTCTTCTTGAAGTTGATTTTGGTGCCATGATGCCTATATCTTGGTTAGGCAAGACACCACTCCTGATTGCAGATGACTCGTAAACTAGCCACACAAAATGATTAGTCAAGGCACAAAATAATTAGTCGAGGTCAATTTAATTTAGTTGTTACCATTTCAATATCTATATAGATCATAGATATCGTACCACCATTCTTTATCGATGCATGTCTTAGTAGTTTGTTCATCGGTTTAAATTTTAATTATCTTCTTGGAAAATTTTATATAGTAGATGGGATTTAAATTGACAAAAAGTTTGTTAAGTACAAACATAAATATTAGAAAATTGTGATGTTGCTGAAAGAAGACAGATCTGAGATATTTGGCTAATTGTGATTTTCTGGCCTCTATACTATCACATAAGCTTTAAGCTTATAATGTAGTTTTCTGCCATTTCGAACTATCAATTTTGTTTCAAAGATTGTCCTCCTAAATTACTATACTATTTGGCTTCAGACAAAATTTAATTATTTCACCCAATACTAAACTTAAGCTGCATTTTACATAATATATTATATATACGTGAAGTACGGCTTATTTGCCATGTCGCTCAAATTAATATATTTTCCTATTTTACCCTTTTGATAAAAAAATATATTTTAATTTTCATAAGAATCCTTCCACAGAACCGCCTAAAGAGTAAATTCTCCATAAACTAATACTTATAATATTATCTTACCACGTAATAATTCAGAATATCACCAAAAAATAAAAAAGTTTACAAATCTCTATCTTTACTTTTATTTTCATTCATTTTTTATTTTTTTAAATTTTTTCCATTATATTTTTATTATAAAATAATAAAATAATTTACGTAATCAAGACTCTTACATATAATCCGCTTAAAATAAAAATCACATACTTTATCTTTATCTTTATCTTGAAGACACCCATCCTACCCACCCCCCCAACTTTCCCCCTTTGTTTCATATTAAGGAGTAGTAAAACTTACACTGTAATAAATAACAAAATCTCAACCCCCCACCCCCATACCATCCACTCCAGGCACACCTACACGGCCACACCAACAACCTTGCAAATCAGCACCGGCATACCCACTGATCCACCACCATTAACCCCAACAAATTTTCCACGACCACCAGCCAATTCCTCCGCCACCCCACACAGAGCCCCCTCACCATTGACTCCAAATCATATTGAATTAACATAAATTTTTGTGCTTGTTTTTCTAATTATTTAATAAGTTTTATTTTCTGGATTGTTTGAATGATTATCAATCTGAGAAATTTTGTGATTGTAGAGGAAAGGTGGTTGTGATTCTTTAATGGGTTTTATTTTTTGAATTGTTTAATTCAAGTCCAAATGGAACTATTAGAAATATCTTGAAAGGTGAGAGTTGGTCTTGCACTTGCTATATCTAAGTGATAAGGCTGAGATTTCGACTGTTAACTAGATGGAATCGCAGGCACTGTTTTTGGGGAGCCAATTATGTGCAAAAATGTTCCTCGTCTTGTCCCAGGTATTTTATTCAAGCAGTTATTTTGTGTATGTCTTATTTCACACAATCCACTGACAGAATTAGCTATTGTGTTAAGGACGGACAAAGCCAATTTGCATCGGGTGACAGGCTTTTGGTGACCAACACAGAGCTACTGATATAGTTATCAAAGGAGCTGGCAAACTCAAATTGATTTTTCGTAAAACTTTGTCGACTTGCTGGCGTAAGGGGTGGGGTGCTGGTGCAGGGGGCAGTGGGTTGGTAAAAATTTAGGGAGGAAGGTTTAGGAAAAGGGTGGGGGTAATGCAGGGGTGGGGAGAATTATTCTAATTATATATAAATATTTTAAACGCCTTTAAACTTGGGCTTTGGCTGAACAAAATACCTTCGATATTATAAAGATATTATGACGAGCAACTAATTGTAAACAACATAAGTTCAGATTCAGAAACCACATACAAATAATTAGACAATTTTAATTTACGCAAAAAATTTAGGCAATACTATAGGAGACAAATAAAATACGAATTAGCCAGAAAAATTTAATGGTTCCTAAACCATGATGGATCGATGAAATGGAAAGAATATAAAATGTCTATCCATTTGGAAAGTTCATTTTTGAAACTTGCAAAAAACTGTTTGTTCAGACAAGTAGAAGAAATTTGTAAGCATCCAAAGTATACAGGAATTGAAGTAGACAAGTATTCACTGAACTAGAGGCATGGACTGCAATCGCATTTTAATTTTTCGAAAAATTTAATTTTCTGAAATATTTTTTTAAAATTATAATTTTTCTTTTAAAATTACGTTGTTCACCTAAAATTTTATATTTTTTCTATATAAGTAATTCGTTCCTATATAAAAATTCTGTTCCGTCACTACAAGTATGTTTTTGGAGTAAAATTGAAATTTGAGAGGAGACATACTAGGTGCACCATGAAGTTCAGGGTCATCTACCATTTCTTCATAATCATATTCTTGATCATCTTCATCTTCATCTTCGTGATCATGACCAAGATGCTTAATTGAGTCTTTGATCTTTTTTGCCTTTGCCTTAACCTTCTTTAGCACAGATTTCTTCTCATGATGATGTTCTACTTCTCCTATGAATCAAATTCAATCTTATAGATTTAGAAACAGACTAATAACCAAGTACTACATATTGCTTATCTTAATTACAACTTATCTCATCAAGTCTTGTAGATGTAGTAAGAGGTAGTGTATTTCCTTGAATTACCTGAGTTTGGACCAGTATGTGGAGACTGTTCTTGATGACCAGCAAAGGGACGATGCATTTGTGCTTCCATGTTTCACAATTTTGCCTTACTAACTTATAAGTATTGTTTGTAGTTTATGGTTAATATTTGTGATATCTGCAGTATTTTAGTATTAAGAAGATGGATTGGATGATACAAAATTACAAACTCATAATTTATAGCAAAATTGGACAAGTTTACATGGCGGTCATGTGTACATGATAGACACGTATCTATGTTTACTTGGGACGTGGCTTTTAGGCCTCATTCAGTGCTTGTATTGGTGAATCATCATAACTAAATTAAATTAAATTTTATATACTGACTATAAAGATTGCAATGAACTCTACATGTGATGGGAGCCGTCCGATCTTCAACGTTGTAAACTTCGGTTTTGTAGGATCTACACTGTAAGTATCGATAAGGATGATGATTTTTTTTTTTGATAGATAAAAAATAGAGTACTAAGGGCTTAAAATACCCTCGAATTCGAAGTCATTATATTAACAAATTCAAAAGCGTTTTAGTATTAAAAACAATAGATGTATTAGTCCCACGATTACAATAAAATTCTATAAACATCATTTTCATCTAATACTTTTTCCGTTGACTTCAAAATAAAAGACCATTATCTAAACGATACTGGCCCATTTAACTTTCTATATCAACTCCTTAAGATCTCAATGGATAATGCTTCAAAAACTCAGATATAAACAAATTAGAAATAAAGAAAACAGTTATATTTCCTTGTATCAATACCACCAATGTTATGTTAAGATATGTAAGTGATTAGTTTTGATTATTGTTATATTGATTTCAGATTTTGATCAAAAGAGTCCTACAAGTAATTAAATGCGAATTTGAGTTTAGTTCTTCCTTGTAAACCTCAAAGTGGAGTGCACTTTGATAATGATAAAAATTATTTTGTGGGTTGAAATTTTGATCAAAAGTGTACGAGATTTCAGGATTTTTAAGCGAAGAGTTTTATATAAAGACTTTTTTTCGTGAGGAAAGTTTTTTCCCAAGTAATTTTTTGATTATGAATTTTTGCAATACTTTCTCCAACATCGAAAACTCTATTATTGTACAATTTATCTCATTCCCTCAAGCCAAACATTCCAAAAATGTACAAAAAAGCAATATAATATCATTTCTTATATTCATTAATGCTTTTCCATATGGTTTATTAATCTCAAACTGATAATTTTCGTAAAATGTAATTGGGATAAATATTTTGAAAGCAATTTTGGCCAAATTGCTGAAAGAAACGACATAACAAAAGAGGTGAAAGATATCCTCTTGGTATTTATCACAAAAACAACAATTTGTATTTATCATTTTGTTTGTCGCTGACAATATCGAATAAAGTTGGTAATCTATCGAGTAAAATTTTCCAAAAAGAAAACTTTAATCTTTATAGAGGTAGAAATCGTAGACGTAAATGAATTTTATTAAAATAATAAAATCTTCTAGCGGCGCTTACAAGAATTTGGCAAATTTTTTCAAGTTATTTTAGGAATGAAAGTCGTGTTTTTTTTTTTCCATTTCAAGAGTCTTTTGTCGGACTACGAGTCCTAACACCTCGCTTTTAAATGATGACTTAAATATTGATTTACCATTTAACATGTGCGCTATGATTTATTTCATAAAGATGCTAGAAAAGGCTGTTTACCCAAAAGCTGATATATTCATATCAAACAAGCACAAGATCAAGACATCACATAACGTAAGAAATATCATGAGCCTGGCTGGTATAATACAACGCCAAAAAGCATTTAAAGACGCGATGCAGGGGGTTAATCAACCATACTGTCAAGAACGACGACGAAGAAGAAGATCGTCCATCTACCGTCATGAAAGCGACCAAAGCAAGGTACATCGAATAATCAAGATCGGAAGAGTATCTAGCTCGACGCGAGTCAAAAATTAGGTAAAATTTATGGCTTGAATCTTGGATTTACTTTCCTTCCTTGGATCTCGATCAAGTTTTATTTGGTAGATATTTTTCAAATTATTTTTGGACAAAAGAACTTAACCGTTTAATATTTTTAAGAAACGTTTGTCAAAAAGAAAATGTTTTGGTAACTTTAATATTTTTAAAACTGGATTTTGATTTCATATTATCAAAGGGCTCGAAGAGCTTTCCAACCTATTTTGAATCGCCAAAATCGGAGTTATGGGAATTAATTTGTTTGACCATCGCGAATTAGTACGCCTCGATGTGGCGATCTCACGCCCTACTTCGACCGCCTTTTGACCATTCTCAGAGTGGCCCCACTGGTACATCGACGCCTCGCTGGAGGCCCCTGGCCGGGGGTCGAAAATAAACGCTTTTTGACCCGCTTAACTCCCTTTAACACCTATTTAAACCCTCCTCAATCTTCCCCAAACTTCCCAACTCTTCCCAAACATTTCTACTAGAATACACGACAAAATAGATTTGGGGAAAATCCCGACCCAAATTTGGAGAGCTTGAGTCGGGTCTCTTCACTTGGCCGAAAACTCAAATCGGCTTTATACTGAGCTCGGGTTTCGAGATCGGATAAAGGCCGGAAATTCGAAAAAATTAAAAAAATATATAAAATAAAATAAAATAGGCCCCGACTCCATACTGTCTCCAAACGCCCGACTCTTCCGCTCTCGTAAATAATTAAATAAAGTCAATCTGCCTCTATCCCGTCTCTATTCCTAAAATACTAAAATTCCGATCCAACCCTCCCCATTCCTCGATCCAGACAAATGGGCCGCCCCATTTCTGGCCGATTTCCATTACCCCCCTCCCCCTCAAACCCCCGGCGAATCCCACCACCACACCGCAATCAAGCCGAATCGCCTCCCCTAAACTTTCTCGAAGTCACAAAAATCCCCCACTCCTCCTCTACAATTGATTAAGGTAATTTGATTATGCTTAATTTTAGTTTATTATTTGTAATATTTGATTGCGTTTAATTTTCGTTATTTGATTATGTCTTAATTTTTTATTATTTGATGGTGGTTTATTTGATTATGTTCTAATTTGTTTATTATTTTTAGTTATTATTACGAATTAGTTTATTTCTAATATTTCAAATAGTCGAATAATCATAAATTGGTAATCAGAGTAGCTGAATAAATGAACAGTTATAGGGAGTTAGTTTATATCGAGAAGTTAATATACTGACATTTTATTAGACAAGCCAATAGTTTATATTATGCTGAATATTGTCATGGCAATGAATATAGTCATCAGCTTGAATATAGTTTAATATAAATGAATAGTTGAATATAGTCGTAATATGGTCGTAATATAGTTTTAATAGTCAATATAGTTTAATATAATGATTACTGAATATAGTCTCAATAGTTGATTAGTTGTCATTTGAATAGTTTAAATGTTGAATAGTCAATATAAATAGTTTGAATAGTTTATATTATGTTGAGAAGTTGAATAAATAGATGCTGAATAGTCAATTGTCAATAGTTGATTAGTCGTAGTTTGAATGGTTTGAATAGTCAATTGTTGTCAGTTTATTGATAAAATATTTCTAATATTTTTAATTTGATTGTGCAGATTGCACGCTGTAATAATGGCATGGAGCAGGCGCCTAGGTAACGACAAGGTGCCGACCTCCAAAAGGCCGAGGACCCTCCTAGATTCGTATAGCCGAGCCGATTACCTCAGTCCCTTCAGATAAAGCGAGCCGCCTCCCCCAAAGACGACATCAGCTTGTTACACACGGGGCCGCCACGTTCATCCTCGACGGCATCGCTGGTTCGAAGCTAGCCCACAGTCTCTTCCCCACCGCTTCCGCATTCCACTGGGACGACGACGCAGCCCCCGCCATTTACCTCGTGACATCACTGGATGTATTTATTGAAAGCGACGGATCGGACTGGACGCACTGGATCAAGACGCCAAATAGACGCCTCGCCGCATGGTGGCATTTAATCGTCTACTCTGTATTTGTCCCCTACGGGCGTAAGTCGGAAGTTGTAGATCCGCTTACAATTCGTAAAGCTCTTAATATTGTCGCAACGCTATTTGAAATAGTTATATTTTTTATTTGTAGGTTTTCTAACTTTTAAGTTTTACTTTTGAAGTTTAGGTCATGGCAAGGGCCGCTTCCTGGATGCAAGAGGTTCTTCCGAGACAGATGATGTGGGGTCGACAAGTTCCGGCCCTCGATAAATCGATCGCGAGATTAGAAGACTTCCGGAAATCGCTCCAAGTAAGTATTTGCAAAAATTAGAAGTCGCTTAAAAACATTTTAGTGGCCAGTAGTCTAATTAGATTTTGTTTTATTTGTTTTTCTTTATATACGAGCAAAGAACGGACGATGAAAGCGTGCTCAATTGATATTCGAGCCAGAACGCCGTACAGTTGAGTCGATTATGCAAGAAATGCTCACCGTGTACCTCCGGCCGATTGGGAGCAGATTCTACATCGACGCCAGCTGACGCAGCAGCTGGCCGGATCATGTAGATGTGTGAGTCGAATCGACGTAGTTCTGGGGCGGTTGACACGCTATCATCCATTCGAGCAAGTCACTAATATCGGTTTATTGGGAGTGAGGTGTTAAAGAAGATTTGTTTTTTAATTGTGCTGCTTTATTTAATTCAAACATTCAGGTCAATATCTAATTAAAGTTTTCTTTAGTTTGTGTTTCGTGAGTAGTTAAGACTGGAAGTTAGGGTTCACCACCGTGGGTATCCTCAATGGGGCAAGCATTTAACAAGAAAGCATGTGATACCGGTGAGAGACGGATCTAAGTTTACGACCCGGCTCGTGGGACAATGCATTTGTAGGCATATTAGTTTAAGTTTATTTTATATGTTTTTTTTGACGGGGCTTGTTGCGAATAGTTGCGTAATAGTCATGGTAAACGCATGGTATTGGGCTTGTTGCTTATGGATTACGCAACAGTTTGTAAATAGTCATGGTTTATAAAGCCGCTCTTGTCGCGGAATAATATAAGTAATACTTTTTGCTTGATTACAAAATAATTTGTCGCTAATAGTCGCTAATCATATTGTGAATTATTGTCAGGAATTATCGTCAGGAATCAAGAAGGCGTAATCATATTGTCAATCGCTGGGTTGTCAAATGTTAGTTGTAAATAGTCAGGAATTATTGGTTGTCAATTGTTGGCTGCGATTCTAGTTGTGAAAATAGTTGGGCAATACTTTATTATTGTGTTGGGCTGCACTTTATTATCAATTATTTATCGGTTTTGCTTGTTTATTGGTTATGTTTACCAAGGTCAGTTTCGCTGGTCGGTGTCTGTTTGAACTCCGCATTTTTCATCCGGGTTTTTCCGCAGTTCGCCGAATCGAGACGTGTACAGTCGGACTGGTATCGTACAAAAAAATTACCTGCGATGATGGGCGTCTAAAACGGAGACGGAAATCTAGACGGGCGTAAAGAACGAGATATTGAAGTCAGATTTATTAAAAATTGCACTTTCACATTCTTAAAGTATTGTAAATCCCATTCACATACGTAATTTTTGTATTTATTTAATGGAAAAAATAATCTACACATTGTGTTATAGTATATTATATGTTTTAAATCAATCATGCAACTAATAATTGTTATATATTGTCGTATATTACGTTATAAACACACGTAATCATAATCACATATACTATGATTACTGCTACATTATACGCACGCTGTTTGATGTATATTATAAAGATTGTTTCAATTGAATTAATTCATCACACGTTACTATAGACGGTAGGTCAGTAACTCTATAATTTTTACATTTATATGTCGGAAAACGTACATATCACATCAGAATGTATACATATCCACTAATTTAATAAGTGATTTACAACATCATATCTCCACTATATTTTCCAATATAATATTCCAATTAAAATCGTGGAATCAAAAATTGTAAAAATCATCAAATATTGTCTAAAATCGGAGACTGCCTCTGCCCATTACTGCCCATTTTTGAACGATCTTACACTGCCTCCATTTAAGAGACGGTAAGGTCTGTTCTTTCCATCCCGCTGGCCTCCAATAACTTTAGCAACCCGACTCCATACCGTTTCCATAGGTATTATTATTATATTTAAACATTATTTAAATACCTATCCCGTCATCCTGTGGCCTCCAATAATCTCTAAAAAATAAAGTTCGAATTCATAATTATTATTATATTTAAACATTATTTTGCCTTTGACTCCATCCCGTCTCCATCCCGTCACTAATTGTTCTCAATAACTTTAAAAACATAATGTATTGTAAACACTATCATCCACAAAACACACTATCAAAAAATACCTCAACCCAAAAACGCCCTCCACCAAAACCAATTTACAAAAAAAACACTATCATCCATAAATTTAAATTGAAGATTTTACCAATCAGTGATATTCTATCAATCACTAATTATAACCTCCAAGTTGTATTAAGTGTACGCTATCTCACTAATTCTTTCAATATTAAGAACTCCAATTTAATTTCAATACATTAGTTATAATGGCTCAAGATCATTCTCGGATGTATATTAATCGTTATCGGCTGTATAATAAAGGTTTGACGTATGAATATATGAGCGGTGTATCGGGAATTTATGGATGTCGCTAAAAATCATTCTTCGCCAACGATATCGCCGATTGCTTGTCCTGCGGTCGGAGGTGTCAAACATAAATATGTTGGATGAAAGTGAAGTTGAACTACATTCGATTAAGTAGCCAGGTTGGTGGATATTCCACATGGGTCTATTACGGCGAATTTTGCTCCTCGATTTATTCTCCCGGTAATGTCGCTTTTGCGACGTAGCGGTTACGTAATTCACCAAGCAATGTCGGGTTCGCGAGAACTAGTATATGCATACGGTTACATGGCTCAACCACGCACTCCGCCGGTGACCACGCTTGAATTGGGGACGCCACCACCGTGGGGTTGTAAGAACCAAAATGTAGGAGCAAAAGCATACTGTTTACTATTGAAGGCCGTAAACCACCATATTATGGGACGGTTGCACCGATTACAGTTATCCATTACTACTCAACCGTTACCAAGTCCGAAGGTCGCAAATGTCGCAGAATGTTTCAGCCAGCGGGTTTCAATCAAGCTGCCAGATCTGAATACCTGAGAACATACCGATGATTTTTGCGAGGCAAAAAAGATTGCTGAGTTCTCTCTCGTTTTGCCCAAACATAAAAGACATGTTGCGGTCAATAATTGCATGTTGTTTCATGTTAGACCGAATGTTGGACTCGTGCTACGCCATGTAGAGCACGAGCCAGCATGACGTGACAACGAAGCGCATCGCGTTAAAGGTTTCGTTTACTTACCACTCAGGTCCTACTTTCAACTAAGCATATAGTATGTCGAGGAAAACAGCTCGGGGATATGACATGGCAATCAGTTTGACAAACAGAGTCTGACGGACGACTCTCACCCGGTGGATTGTCGCTGAAGCACCTCGATAACATATCCAAAGATTTTCAAAGCAGAGGCGAAATGCCGCATCGGCTCGTGTTCTCATGGTTTTAGTCCGCTTGCAGTTTAGCGCCACATCCTCTCTGGCCGATCATCTCAGGTATATAATTTACCAGATCGCCAGACAAGAACTATATATGTTCTTATCTCTAATTATAGCAGGCCAAAAAATCCCGGAGATATTGATGTTTTCCCTCGACCTTCGATCACGTAGTCAAGGAGTCGTTGAATATGGGTATCGTAGACCTCAGATGCATCAAACGAACAAAAATTTCAAATACGAGGGTTGCTTGATGACGATTAGCGATTTTCCCGGCATAGCATGGAATATTATCCGTCAAGCACACACGGGAGGTTACCTCGCCTGCATTATATGGAAAAATACCGAGCATTTCACTCAGCAAGGCTCAAACATCAGCCGGGTTCTGACACACCTGGCCCTTTCTTGCCTATAGGACATCCTTTTAGAATGCAAAAAATACTTTGTAAAGTGGACACACTTATCCGCACTCGCACTGTGGCAAACGACTACTGAGCCGATATATTTTGTAATGCCACAGCTGGTCGGGATCCCGATTGCAGAAGGTCAATATTCCTCGACTATGATCACCGGGGCAACGCTCATCACAACCGGTAAAGCAGTTGTTTGACGCCCCTGAAGACGAAAGATAACGCAATGAGGTTTACATCTCGACTCATTGCTCGAGACCGAGTTCCATACGTGGGAAAATACGTGGAGTTTAAACATAAACCAAAAAATGACTTATACTTTCAACCCCGCGCAACATAAAGATTTCTTTGAAACGGTTGTCCCGTCTTACAATTACCCGATGAATACGCTTTCCAAACATTGTACGCTAAGTAAGAAATGCGAACTTTGGGCCGGGACTAAAAAAGTCATGACACGTTCATATTATTGTCCAACGGCTCTCGTAGCACTATCTCCCGCTAATCCCATATTGAAACAACGTTAGCGTTATTTCTTTCGCGATACGCCGCAAAGAACTCTAAATGCTGAACGCGAAAGACTGGGCGACATTTGCTGAGATAATTTGTAGTACGGAGAAAGATATTCCCACCTTCGCTTTTTTGACGTGAACGGAACACCCACCCATACATTTGCCATACGGCTTTAAAATGGAGCGCCTGGCAGTATGTATGGATTTACCCCTTTCTTCGTAGTCGCGAAGTTTTTCACTTTATTGTACTTTCACAATTATTTCATATTTACTTCATCTAACTAACCTTACAAATGTTTGTAGATATTTGGTGGGAATCAAGAAATTGTGCAAAAGGCACGCTGTTGGCGGTCAATACGCGGCAGTATTCGGGTTAAAAGAGGTTTCGGCAAACTTTTGTTCAATGTACTCTCGAGGGAAGCGGATCGAAACCAACTTAAATCGACTGCCAGAGGCACGACTGCATCGACCGGACGGACGGCACTCCAACCGCTTATTGTTTGCGCACCTGTGACGGGGCACGCTTTAGCTGTCGGGTAGATATCGACGGAAGAACTATACAACACTCAGCCATGTGTATATTCTATGCACACGCCCGCACATGAAACTCTTCGCAAGTGTATATTTAGTAATTTTTAATTAATCATTCCTTACGTGATATAAGAGTTAACCAAACGTATAACGCTTTGTTTTAGACTACCACGATTGGCTTGACGAGTCAATCCCGCGCGATGCACGCATGCAGAATCGCGGACGCGCTCAATACTCGCCGAATGGTTTCAAAAGTACGTACGGAATAATACGGACACACGGACACTCGAGAATTCTTTCATTAGCCCGCACTGTAAACTGCGCGTATAAAGTGGTACTACAATAATCGGTACTATTTTGATACATCGTGCGGCTACTGTAATAAAAGCACTTACAATACGTTTGCCAAGTGGTTCATGCTACCAAGACGACGATCATGTCGACTACTATGGTGTCTTGTAGGAGATTCGGGGTTGCCGCTACAGGCTCGAAAGTTACCGTCAGTCCCTTCAACAAATGTTTACGGTTCGACACTAAGAATTGACGCAAGCATCCCAAGAGTCTGAACGCTCAAATCAAACAATAAAAGCAAGAGGTTCTAAAGATGACCCGCTTATCCTAAGATCTCAAAGTACCAACAAGTATACTATCTCCTATGTATCAATGCAGTGGTATCATAGGCAGCCAGGTGTCGCAATGAAATCGAATCCAGAGAAGTCGAATACCATCGGACTCCTATGCAAAATGCGATGTCTCCGCTTTGATACTCAAGAGATCTTCCGCGAAGAACAACAACCTCCCTGCTCCTTGGCTGATTTAATCAATGACGCTGGCGGTTTCAACCGCATTTTTTAGAGGCCGGCTGAAGAGGGAGAACGACGCGTATTCACCGAGATGGTCTTGTATTTTCATTTGTCGACAATCCCTAACGCTGCTCATGACGACGATGGTGGAAGACAACTCCTGGTGCCATAATTACATTAATCAAATATTTTAAGTTACAAGTTGCTATAGTAATTTTAACTCAGGCTAAACTTCATATCGAAATGTACAAATGGTCAAGAAGGTATTTCAGATTAATGCTTCGATATCAGGTTAAAAAACCGTGGATATGTACGGCCGCTCTTCATGTCGCGCTTTGGCTTATTGTGAGCCAGTTTTGCAAACCGATCTTTTCAGAATCTGGCATGTGTGATTTGAGACGGGCGCCCCAAATGGAGACTGGACGAGATTGCTCTTTTCAACCCATATTTCCCGCCTCCCACAAAATCGAGGGAAAATCAAAAAGCTACTTTCAAACGGAGTCGGATGGAGACTTTGACGGGAGACAGATTCCTGCATCTCTGTTTTCCCCATATATATATCCTCACATTATCATCATTCAACCATTTTTTCAAACCCACAACATAATATCATCTTTATTTTTATGTTATGAATTTCATTTCATGTTTTATTGTTCAATAACATTAAATTTGATTTTATTTCAGAGGGGTAGACTTTAAAGAGGTAATTATTACTTTATTCACTTTTTATTTTGTATCTAATTTATATTTGTGAATATATTTCCTTTAATTTATATTTGTTACTTTTGTTGTAGGAAATACCATATTCTAAGTTTCAAACAGGTGTACTAAGTTTTATTTTAATTTTAGTTAAATGTTTCAGCGTTTTATATAAATTAATGTTCGATGTTTATGAACAGAATGTTTACCACGCTTTGATATTTATATGAATTAGTGTTTGATGTCATATGTATATAAATATGATGTTTAATATGTTTGATGTTTATGTATTTGTTCTAAGAATCATATATTTTTATACTGAATCTTTGATGTTTTATATTTGTTTGTACTTTGTTTATTGAATCTGAATCTTTGATATTTTTTTATGATTTCGACCTAAGCCAGGGCGTTGTAGCCTATTTGGCTTTTGTTATTGCAAATAAATCGTTTGCCAAAAACGAGAAGCGGGCGCCGGACGACGGTCGAGACAGAATCTTGAATTCTTGGCATCGGCCTCGAATCTGCGGTCGATCAGATGATAGGAAACTGAGACTCGGCTTGAGTCGTCTCTACGAGTCGGCCTGAGTCAGGTATTGAGTCGTGTATAAATAGAGTCGGGTTATATTGAGTCGGGTTTTGGGTACGGGAGACGGGTTACTGGTCAGTCGAGTCGGCTCGAGTCGAGTTACGCTGAGAGACTGGTCAGAATGGGTTCTTTCGAGACCTGCCCGAGTCGGTTCTTTTGGAGACAGTTTGAGTCGGTCGGGGCTCTCCGAAATTATGCGCGGGTTTGGTTTTGAGTCGGATGGAGATTTAGAAAGTGATTTGTAGACAAGATAAGGCTGCCTCCCCGACCCATCCCGCCCAATCGACAACAGACGGCTCGGGATTTTGATCGGCGCCTTTGTGGCCCTCGTTTTATAGTGTTTTGAGCTAAAATACATCATTCAAAGGTTTTATTTCTCATCTTTAAATACCAAATCTCAAAACAGGAGCTTTAATCTTGATTATCAAAGAGAGCGAGTTTGGTTTGTACCTTCATACTTGAAATTTGGTAGCTCAGAAACATGTGAAAGATTCGGGCGTGGTCAATAAATGCTTTCAAACGGAGTTCAAGATCTTCAAAAGCCATATCTGTCAGAGCGTTCAACAAGCTTCAATTTCATATCTACTCAACAAGGAGTTATAAATATTCTTAAATTGTAATCATTCAGCTCATCAAGAGCATTTAAATCGATAAAACAACAATCTCTATTCTATAGATGTCCATTGGTTAGTATTGTTCTTCATTCTGTAGGTCAGCGTCCGAGGTGTCATGAAAGTTTACCAAGCTGGTGAGATTGGGTCAGAATACAGGCTATACCAATGCGACATGGGGAAATACCGAGGTAAATGAGTCAGATCTTCGACTGAGAAGTGAAATCCTGGGGGCGATTCTGCCCTTAAATGTGTACCAAGAGCTGAAACTTGGGTCATGCTTCTGGATTCTTAGCAAGGATTTCGCGTCAGAAATGGCCTGTTCTCACCAATATTCTGGGTTAACTCATCAAGTGGATTCTGTGAGAAAGCCTACAGCTCGTCGGTGACGTAGACAATAACCTCTCAGATACGCTTCGGTCGAGTTTGCATCTTCTATTCCTACTCTTTATTTTCTAGTCTATATTTATATATTGCTAGGATTCGATTATATGCTAGTTGATGCACTAATTGAATATGTCGGCATATAATTGAATTAACTTGTAGTATTGATAGAACAAGTTTAATGTCTGAAATCAGTATCCTATATCAATCTAATTTATTCATTATTAGGATAGTTTGATTTTGAACTTAATTGTTATAAGCTCCGCACCGATCAAATCATAAATTAAATTTCTATTAAGAATGTCTTAAACTCACCTAGTATATCTATGTTTTGACCAGGATATGTTATAGATTGTTGGGGATTTGATCAATAGCCACGAATAATGTATTCCTAATTGTATTATGCATGAAAACGGTACCTTTAATGTTAATGCTGATCAATACGAAGTTTCGGCTGCTTATCAGACATAATGATGGCTGACGCTTTAATGATTTTATCTTTAATCTAGCATTCATTTGAGGAGTTTGGAAACTTTAGTATATGTTAGTTGTGTTATATTTGACTAAAAGTTTCCATTTCGGTGAAATCATTACAAAAGTTTAAAGTCGAAAAATCGGGTTAACAACCTAAGTTCTATTCACCCTCCTAAAGACGCCATATAGGATAACATTTTTTAACTAGGGATTTTGTAAATGATTTGGTGTTTTAACTGACTTGTTTTCTATTGAATATCAGGTTTATTTGTACGCTTGATTAGAAGTATTGGATTAACAAGGTCCCATGGCAAAGATGAAGAAGAAGGCCTGCTTCTCCATTTGTGATTCTCATCAATTAAATGGAGACTAAAAAATGTTGTGGAGGTTTGGCATTCTTGTCTTCGAATTATTAAATTAAAATCATCCTTAAGATCAATCTAATTAGAGTCTCAAATATTAACTAAGTGTTCTCCATTCCTATTTCTAAAAGAGGCCTACTAATTTTATTATTACTGTTTTTCAAGCTATTCCAAACAAAAGCGTTAGTTCTTTACTTGATAAATTAAAAGTATAGAATTATTAGTTGAATATTTACACCTTAAGAAAGTAGAAGTTGGTGTTCCGGATTTAGAAGAAGGAAAGACATTTGTTTAGCTAAAAGAGCATCATTAAAATGTTTAAGCCTTTTTAATTCCTAGTCCAATTAATTGAAACATCATTTTGTAAAAAAGATCAATTAATCTTAATCTATTCTAGTATTAGTTTTATTATTCCAAAAAAATTGCAAAAAAATAGTTTCTAGTTTATTTATAATATAAATTGGAAATTTATAAATAGACAAATTAAAATACCAGAAGAACCGAGTTAATCAAAGTGATTTTTTCAGCTGGTTTAAAAATTTGTATCCCAAGTTAAAATCCTTTTAGTTAATTTTTTCTATAATTTTCCATTAAAGATAAACCGTTTATTAGTGGCTATATTCAATCGGATACCAAGGTATTTCCCAAACAATTAGTATATGCTATTTTAAAATTTTCAGAACTTCATCTCTTGAATCAATGGTGTTAAATCACTTAATAAATAATTGTGACTTGTTAGAGTTAAGGCTTTTCTGCCCAAAATTAAGGCAATATAAGTCAATTTTTTGAAAATTATGAATTGATTTTTATCAAGCAGCAAAAAAACTATCATCAAATAAAAATTAAATGTAAAATTTGGACTATTTCTTGAAAATAAGAATTCCATTGAAAGAGATTGTTTCTGAAATTAAATAGTCTTATTAACATTCATACATATGCTCTTATATATAAATATGATTATATTTCATTTGACATCATTCACAGATTTCAGATTCACTGCCTTCCACAGCCTTACTCCCCTTTTCTACGGGCCAAGGCTTGGCGCCTGGGATTTCTAGAGCCGACTGCCGAGGTCATTGAGGAGTCACATTGACAAAAATAAGTGAATAAAGATCAGAAAGGAGTTTTGGCCAAGTATATTATAAGTTCCTCAACAATCATCTCCTCCTATTTTTCCTCTCGCTTACGCTCTGTAACTTTTACAGACATCGAGTATCAGATGCGACCATACCTACTATTATAATATATCGTTGAGACTATGTTTTGTTTTGTTGGTTATATTATCTGTGTTGATGTATGCTCGTGTTGATAACGCCAAGTTTTGACGCCATTGTCGGCTCACCACGATGTAATTAAAGAAAGATTTTTTGTCATTTAATCTCAAATGAAGTCATTTTTGTTATTATCCATCGACGCCGACTGTGTACATGTTGTCGATGATCTTAACTCTCAGCATGTCGAATTTTATGTCATATAACCCGACTAGTATTATAATTACTATAGTCAATGTCGTTTATGTAATCATATTTCGACTTTACCTAGTAACCGACTATTACAACAATCGGTTTAACGACATACTAATGAAATCAATAACTATTGATTCCAACATTTTGGTCTCTTTTACAAGTTTTTATGAGATAAAACAACTCTCAGAAGAAAAGACAAAAATTTTACCCACCCTAATTAGAATCATCTTTTACAAGTTTTGCGGAGATAAACGACTTCAGTTAAAAAGGCAAAAGTCTATCCACCTCTATATTTTCGCCCACCATAGGGAGAAAATCACACTTATTTTCTTTCATTGTTTGTTGTTGAACTTGAAAGCGCTTCTAGCAAAGCCGTAGCATGGGATTAGATTATCGCTGCGAGATCACCCTGTAGAGATAAACCTGCTTTACTGTAAAAGTCTCCTTTATTCTCCTCACGCAAATTTAAGAAGAAAGCGGCTGCCAATAAATATTATATTACCGATAACAATTGTTGTTATTATGGTCAGCGTAAAACCCAATATGTACCTCGACCCGACTTATTTTCTAAATTTAACATTATTACTCCCTCCGTCTTTAAAGACGTCCACTAATTTTTCGATATTTATCGCTAAATCAATATATATTTTCGTTGTTATACAATATTCAATTTAAAACTATATAAATGAAAAATATATTTCAAATTCTTTCCATCGATATATATTTTTATCAAATATTATACAACACAAACAAATATATTTAAGCGGCCAAAGCTTAGTGCCGCATTAAACCATCAAAAAAGTTTCAAAATGACAATCTTTTGTTAACGAAATGAGTATTAATTTATATTACATCAGCTAGGTTTTCTTATCACTATCTTTAATTCAATTTAATTGACAATTTTATTTTTACATGTAAAAATTTGACCTTCAATTATTTTTGGTTATGTATAAAAATATTTTGTAATACAAATCTAGTCGATTCGAGTTTCAAATCGTTTGAATCAATACCAAAGATCCCGCCGCCTGATAACGGTTTCAGCGTCATACCCCGAGTCTATTACACATTAAATTTTCACGATTTCGAGCCAATTCCAAATCTATTTGACTGACTTTACCAAGGCAAGCTCCGATCAAGGAATTTAGAATCATCCCTGCTCGGGTATACCAAACCCGAATTCAATTTAACCTAATAACAACTCTACTTGGTTAAGTGAAAAAAACTCTACTAATAGTAGTGTCGAGCTTAATATTCTCTCGAGGTTCGTGATTCCAAGTTCCTATCGATTATTAGACCAAGTACAACGCATTTGTTGAATTTTTGTTTCAACATGTTGAATAAAAAATAAAGTGTAACGTAAGAAATAAAAATGCGAAAAGCCGATGATTAAATTTAGCACTTTGTTAAGTCGCTGAATCCGATGTCGAAGTCTACACACGTGTCACTCCCGCAATAAGTGTCAAGGCCGGGCTACGCTGTCTCAAGACGTTATCGCATGCTACGCGAGCTGGGCCGCCGCCAGGAGGAGTAGAGCGTGAAGAAAGCATCAACGGTCGCGCTTTGATCAGCCTTCGCTCGATTTTCCCCATTTTTTATCCCATCTCACTATTTCTGATAAATTAGTCGATAACAAATTAATTGAATTAATCAAACAAGTATGTTCAAGTTTAATTTTCGATTAACCGCATTACGAAATCGCATCTTATCCGTTAAAATTAATCGACTGCATCAGAAATAAACTGGCCGACTAACCGCATCGGTTTAAATCGTATCTTATCCGTTAAAATTAATCAATTTAATTTGTCTTGAAATCCGCCGCATTTCTAATTACACGAGAAATCGTATCTTATTCGTTAAAATTAACCGACGACTCGCCTTCAACTGCCGATTTCAACCACACACGACGAAACCCATCTTATCCGTTAAAACAACTAATTTACCTCGCCTTCAAATCCGGCCGATTCGAACCGTGACGATGAAATCATATCTTATCCTAAATTGTCAATTAGTTCTCGTCTCAGTCAGCCGATTTCAACCACTCAACTTCTTTATAAATAAGAACTCGCTTATATTCCACCAACTATCCAAAATCCTACTAATATTAAATCTTATTCTTATTTAAAAAACATATTCAAACGAAATTCAATGGATCCATTTGATTTTGTTTTATATCGAAGCTTACAAAAAGCAATCTCAACTTCAAGTTATAGGTATATCCCTTAATCGATGAAAGAGTTACGTCCAAAAATTTCGTAAGACAATGTGCATTCAAGTAGTAGAAAATATTCAAAAAGAGATCATGTCAAAAGAAACCAAAGATCATCGACGCCTACTTCTCCAATGAACCTAAGCATATCATAATGGTGCCATTGCTTCGTCGACGATTGACGCTAAAATGATGTTTTTCTTCGAATCGCCGGGGACCTTTCAAATATTGACAAATACTTCACCCAAAGAGTCAATTGCGGAAAAAGAAGGCATACATTAGCTAAACGCACCACAAACGCGAATATTAGCATACGCGCCCGGCCGATTCGTAGATGAATAATATATCAAAATAGGAGCAGAATACAAAGACGAGCGCCACGATTCTCAGAAGGAACTCATATAATTTGTAATGAGCAAAGCGTACTGGTAGCCCCAAACGTAAGATGACCCATGTTAATACCTACGCAGCGACGGCAGGTTTCCCCGGAACGATTCGGGAGTACGATTGTACGTATTGGAACGGAAAGGTCCTACAAATTGGGAAAGTGTCAATCGGTCATTAAGTGATAGCGAACCACCACCGTACTAGTTAGCCGCTTCATAATTTATGGATTGATTTCGACATGCATTTTTCGACGTCCGGGCAATATCAACGATGAGTAAACGCTTCGTATTGTGTCACCGTTGTTCGATGACGCCAACAAGGAAACATCCAAGAGCGAACTTCTTCAGGAATCAACTAATCTTGCTTATACTGGGCTGCACTATCTGGCCACTGTGATTCTCCACCATTTCATCCAACTCCGTCAAATCAATTAGACTTCCTCGTAGTAAACCGATAAGCTTGCCTGCAAAATATCGCAGGGACGCCGTATGACATCAACGCCAAGATTGAGCGCCGCCTGTGCTCGATTTAAAATCATTCGCGGTTCGCCTAGACAAGGACATAAACGATTTCGTATTATCATCACGTAGACATCACGTATCATATTACATAATATGATTGCTGGCGGATGAACGATATCGATGCCGCCATTAGAACGACATGTATCAATGCAGGTGTTGGTCTGCACACCACAACCATTCTTTCGATCGGTATACCAAGATTAGAATCACGCATGCTGGGACCGAATCAAGGCGCGACGCAACGTACATCGCGAATTACAATAAGATCTACCACATACAAAGCTTCTGGAATCGCTAAGGATTAAATATTTTTAAGAAGTCTTACATGCGGTCTTAATAGCCATGATCAGAAGCTGACGACACATTAAAATCGCAGTATTATTCAGATTTCATTAGTTGTACCGCACGATTTCGCTTATCAGACTATATTCGACTATTTGTAACTTTTCTTGCTTTTAATAGCTTATTATTTTCAATTCTCAAGGCTTTTATTTTATAAAAAGTTAATTAAAAAATACAGATCAAAATTATTTAAATAATATTTATATAATTTTCGCTTTAAAAAATCAAAATAATTTATTCATTCTTATTTAATTATAAATGATACTTTTATAATTATCAATCATAAAAATATCAAATATAAGTAAATGTTAATATTGGGATAATCGTATGTAGAAAATGTTAAATTTTATTAAACAACCATCATCAGAATAGAAAAATTCGAATCTGACGCTGAAGATAAAGTTATAGGTTATTAGAGTTAGTTTTGAATCAGCAGTACCAGACAATAAATTACGATCATATAGTCTTAATTCCTTTCTTCACTTGAATACCATGTCCCAACCGTCCACGTGCCCCTCTTTCTATAGTAGTCTTTAAAGTAATACTTGATAAGCCTCAGAATCACAATGACAACAAGTACAAGAAGCAGCTCACCCTCCCACCCAATGAGCTACCAACACGTGGTGATGGCACGGCGATCAAAAAGCTGATTTCGTGGGATTCTCACGTGGGTGGACATTGTTTCACCCGTGCGGGACCAGAGCTGCTAGTGACCCAAGGAATAACCCGGGCATTCGAAACGGGTCAGAAGATCCGGACACATCTAGCTGACGTCAGCATCCATCGGGGCTTCGTTTCGCCTTTTCTGCGTTGCCTGCAGACTGCTGCCGAAGCCGTGTCTGCTCTTGTGGCCAATGTGGACAAATCATGTTTCCAAGGTCATGCTTCTAAAATTAAGGTGTCATTCGTATTATCGTCCTTTTAGTTTAATTGGGAGGTTTCATGTAACACATAAAATACGTAATTTTCATAATAAATTAATGTTATGTAAATATTTTGTTTTTAAGTATAACATGGTAACAGCTAATTATTTAGTGTGTATTATCGACTTGTTTTCTAAAATACATCTAAACATTAATTAATGAAATCGGACGAGTTATGAAAAATGAAAAAAGTGGTGAAAAGAGACCCAACTTCATGGGAAGGAGTGAATACTAGTTAAAGTTTCCTGTTTTCTAAAATGAATGTAGAAATTGGTCAAAATTCGTGATAAATTCATGAGAAATGAAAGAAAAAATAAAGAATTACCCTATCGACTGAAAGAGTAATTAAAGAGTGGCTTCTATTTCGTTAAAAATGCTAAACCGTCACACTGTGCCTCGAAAGACCTTTAATACTGGACATTTATTTGTTGTTACCATTTCAATGTGAGGCTTTATTTGTTTACTTCACTGTATGTTTGGATTGGGTCATAATGGGAAATTGTCGACATTAACATTTTTTAGCATTATTTTGTAATTTTAGCACAAATGATCGAAACTTGCAAAAATATTAGAGTACATTTCATATTTTTTAGTTTGTGAATTTTTTGCAACAAAAATGTAAAAGGTGCCATTTTTTGCATATTTCCTTGGACATAGTTAAATTTGGAAATTAGTCTGGAAGTTAATCGAGGTGAATTTTTTGAAATATTATTTGGATATTTTTTAATGGTCAAGGTGAAAAATAGTTGAAAATATTATTTCTGTCAATTACCCTAGCTTTCGAGGTGAATCTGTTTCCTTTAGCCTAGTTTGAATCTCAAAAAGACTCTCTAGTATTTGTATCATTGGTTCCAATCAAAGTGATAGGAGTCAATCAATGATTCAAAATTTGTTAAATTTGACAATTAATAAATCAAAATAGAGAATCTATTTGAGATGCAAATAGTATTTATCATTTTCTGTGTTGCTCACTGAAAATGATACCCTCCACTTCCATTTCATTATAGGCCTTTAGTAATTAGTTAGGTTTGGCTTTATTCAAACGATGCCCTGTAATTTCAATGTAAAAATTAATATTCAAAAGTTATTTCAAGGCTGTCAACTCAAACAAATCTTTTAATTGCTCACTGTGACGGAAGTAATAACTTACACTAACTATTTACACATTTTCAATATTATAACCATTTTTCTCTTAATATACGCAGAGATTTTAAAAAGTGCCTTATATTATGAAATTGGTAGAGCATTTCAAAATATAAAAATTATTTACATGGTTGGAATTTAAGGTTAAAATTTGAAAAATTACAACTATAAAAAAAGTTATTAATTTCAGTGAATGGAGTGGTATATTAAAATGTAAACAATCAACTATCGTTAAAAGTAAATTTTTTTTTAGATGATCAAGGGTTTTTAGATTAGAGTGAGTAGTAAATAGGAAAAAAGAATCATATTTTTTAGTGTAGAATTGATTAGATCGTCCATTTTAGGGGGAGGGGGTGTATTTGCAGTCCTTTAGCGTACTGGTGCGAGCCATCGAAGTGGGAGTGGAGGGAACCACGCAGTGAATAAATAAATTTGGTTTGTATTTTTGTCCTTTGTTCAAGATATAATTCTAAGTCTTGCTGTGAATTTTGTCTGATCATTTGTCTTGTTTCGCTTTTTTCGTTTTTTTGCTCATGTAACAGATTATAGTATCTCATTTTCATATAATGGAAAAATATTGAACAATTGAAGCTGGTTTAATTTGATTAATTTTTGGATAAATATCTGACGTTTGTATACATTTAATTTGTCATGCTTGAGGGTGATATCTGAATTATCTTATGTTCCCTGAATAGAATCATCGTAATATCGTATTAATCAATCATGGATAAAGTATATCACCAGATCGCTGCCAAATCTTTAAGGTTGCTATTGAATATGGGTTGTGTGAGATGCTGAACTCTGGTATATAATAACACCCGGAAAAGCACCGCAAGATGGAGAAATAGTTTGATGATCCCTGGAATCTGCTGGAACTATAGATCATAATGTGGAACCAATTTACAAAGAGGTAAAAAAATCCCTTGTTACATGATGTTGCAATTACTTGATGGAATAAACTCTGTATAACACTATAACCTCATTTGAATTAAATTATTCTTATGATTACTACTGCTTTGTCAAATGACACAGATGCCAAAATGGGTATAAATGAGAAAAAATGATTGATGGGTGTGGCATAAACAAAGAATTTGCAGATACAATATCTTTCGGAGAACTTGTTGCTTGTGACCCATGGTGAGCTTCTATCTTGGCTTTGCTTTTCCTTCAGTAGCATTAACCTGGGAATCTAGTTTTGATTTTAATCAACTATCGTCTAACATTGTGATTCTGTTTCTTGTGGAAAATTTTAGTTGTAAGCACTTAAGATGAATCCTACTTACTTTGGTCTAACATTCTATTAACATTTGTGGATGGCCTATCGTGTCTCTTGTCATCTATTTTGAGCTTCTTCTAGCAGAATCGCCTTTCTCTTGACCTCCTTGTTTTGTTAATTGAGCGATATTTTAATTGTACAGCGGCAGGAGTCCTATCAGTTCTACAAGAATTAAAAGGTGGGGCTGATGGAGCTCAAGTAGAATACTGCGGATATTTGTACTTGAAAAGACCTATCTACCCAGGTGAAAACAAGACATTCACCGCTGGACAATTCGAATTAGTTGGTCTCTGATGTAGAAGACAAGAGTCTTCTATTGATGATGGAAGCAATATAGTCAACCTATTGTCAATGCTAGAAATCTGGTGAAGGTCAAGAGAACGGTTCCAGTCGTGCTCTCATCCTAGAGCCTTCTTCTACTGCATTTTCACCTATCACGCACATTTTTAGCACTGAGTCAATATTCTTGATGCACATTTGTTCTTAGCATTGCTGTCTATCAACTCAACCTTATGCTATGCTCAACTTAACCATTTTAATTTGTAAAGCTCTTGTGTTTCAATACATACAATCAACGTTGATGGATGTCGTCACTAAGCTGCAGTGGCAAGACAATCAGGTGATAATAAAATTGATAACAAAATAACTATTTCGTTTTGCGTTGAGGATAATGTGTTTTTAGATAGCTTTGATAACCGTTAAAAGCGTCGCTATTTAAGTGTCTTTTTTCTTCTCTTAAGTCGACCAAGAGCTTCTCACATATATTTGGGCATCATATATGATTTGCATGATTTGCATGGTTGACAGCAAAAATATGTTTGAAACTATGACAACAAGATACTTCGTTTAGCAGATAATATGTAAATGAATTTGTCTCAATTTTTATGGTCAAATTGAATGATTGACCCAAAAAAATAATTAACTCGGCCATCCAAATAAAATATGGATAAAGTACCTTTTTGAATCAACTCTTTAGATTTTGTGAGTATTATATAATTAGATTTGCAGTTTTCTCCATTCAAGTTTAACTATTTGTTAGTTTATTCATGGTAACTTTATATTACTCCTTCCATTGAATTTTTTATCGGATATATTTTTATGTGAAAACTTTAAAATATGTCAAGGCCTCCTTGATATAGCGACGTAGAAAGAAAATTCGCAAATTAACTTACAAATGGATTGTATAGTTTGAAATTTTTTAAATTGCAAATTAATTTATAATTGAATTGTATAGTTTGAAATTTTTAAAGTTTAAGGAAGCATTGCTTCTTTGGTCCTCTTAAGCTCTGCCATTACACTCGAAGAATAAGTTAAAGTGAGCAATCAGCTGCACAGTTTTGACAAATCCTTTTGCTGTTAATAACTCTAGATTGAAGGGAAGCGACCGTAGCTGTTATTGTAGAGCTACTTGTAGGAATTTTAAGGTCAATTTAATTGCTTTGACCAAAAAATAATTAACTCTTCCATCCAAATAAAATATGGATTAAGTACCTTTGAATCAACTCTTAAATTTGTATTATATACTTAGATTTGTAGTTTTCTCCATTCAAGTTTTAACTATTTAGACATGGTAACTATATTACTTCCTATTCCATTTTTTGTCGTATATTTTATTATGTAAATCTCAAAATATGCCTCGTGCCTTTCTTGAGAGAGAATGACATGGAAAGAAAATTCACAAAATAACTTATAATTTGAATTGTATGATATGAAATTTTTAAGTTCATCACTGTTAGTCCCTTTAAGCTCACACAAACTCAAGAATAGTTAAAGTGAGCAAATGAGCTCCACTGGTTTGACTAATCCATTTGGTGTTAATAAACTCAGTTTGAAGGGGAGGCGATAGCAGCTGTTATTGTAGAGAGCTACTTTGTAGGAATTTAAATATGCATACTAAAAGCAGTCTACATTAACAAGAATATCTAATACAAGTTGTATCTTCAAAATTGAGAAATGGCATCACCAAGGATTCTTCAACTCTGCAGAAACATTATCAAACCTTTCTTCTAACACCTTCAATCTTCAAACATATATAAACTCTCTAGATATGATCAGTATCAACTCAAGGTTTATATCCCTATGTCATTTTTCTACCCTCTAAGAATACTAGTAATCCAATTCCCAATTCCCAAATATCTCAGCTTCTTCAAGATTCTTTGTCAAAATGTTTGTCCACTTATTATCCTTTTGGTTTTATTCTGCTTTTAATGACATAGTTTTGGAAGGACAAAGCGATAACATTTCCAGGGAAAATGTAGAGATCGAAGGTCCCATGTCTCACATTCTCAATAACAATGACGTTAGTGTATGTAAAATGATTTATACCTAAAGGCATTATCAAGTTGAGCCGCTGTCATAAGACCATACCTTATCGTATGCTCAACTCAAATTTTAAGGTCAGGAGGTGTAGCCTCGAAAGTGTATGTGTAACGCAAAAATCATGTAATGACAAGTTAACTTTATTCACACATCAATGTTGTTGCAAGAGAATCAAAGCGATGATAATTAAACTCAAGATATAATAACCATCGTATTTGGTTTTGTTTTAAGGATGGTTGCCACATGGTTTGCTAAATTTGGACTAACAATGGGTAACAATTTTCAAGGAATTGATAAGTTTGCCTTAATATGAAGTCCTCGAGTATCAAGTTGGCCTCCGCGTCTCAACTATCAAGCATTTATCAAAACACACTTCCTCACGGCCCTGACATACAAGATAAATATACTTTCTACGCACTTCGCATAAGCCACTCTAATTCATAACCCAAGAACCCATTAACGTAATGCAAATTTCACCGCATAAATCACATACCAGAAATTTCACTAACGAAGTTTCAAATTTTATCGTATAAATCACATACCCACAACTCATTAGCTAATAGTTCATCGATACATCCAATCCAAAGCTCTATAAATACTATTAATATTAGTATATCCAACCCAAATTACATACATGAAAAATCAGTGTAATGAAAAAATAATTTGTAAATAAACTATTTCTTTTGTTCTTAATTCATAAAGTTTTGTAATGCCTTAGGGCCTCTACCAAAGATAAAAATAACAAGGCTCATAGCTAAGTACCAAAAATGCCAAATCACTGGAGCAAGAATAGTCAGGAATTTTTTACATGAAGTTTCTCAATAATAGAAGGCTCAATAATGTAATGCAATGCTCAAAGAATGGAAGAACTTGAGAAATAATGAGAAGATGACGAAAACAATGTATTTCGTGATCAATTATGGCCGAATAATAAAAGTTCCAAACAATGTTAAGAGTGAGATTTGAGGAAAAAGCAACAAACACTACTACAAAATTCTATGAAAACCGTATAAAGACGTCAAGGAACATCCTCTAGGGAAGTTTATGTTTCACAGGTTGAATTTTGAGTGTTGGATAAATAAGTAGAACGACTTGCGTGGGTGCCAAAAAGTGTAGAGACGGTGGTCGTTTTCCTCGTGATTCTTTAGCAAGTTAGCAAAGTGATGTGAAAAGATATTTATAGCCCCTTTAAATGCAAATCATGGGGACTAAAAAAATGTATTACGAATGTCTCAGCTTGCAATTCATCACATTACATTTTGTAAATAACAATCTATATTATCTTTACAATCAAATGATTCATATTTAGTAAAGGCTTAAGAGTTGGTCAAGACAAACCATCTTATGTACTAAATTATTAAAATATATAATGGTTTAAAACTATCTTATATATTAAACCATAAAATGCTTAATGGTTTGTATTTGTCTATATATCAAAACCATTGGCTTTTGTTGTTGATTTTAAGAACGCATTAGATTATTCATATACTAAAACCATCGAAATGCTTAATGGTTGACTATCTTATATGCTCAAACCATTGACTTTTATTGATGGTTTTAAGTACGCATTATTTCTCGAAACCATCGAAATGTTTAATGGTTTGTAATTATCTTATAGTACCAAATCATCAAGGCTTATTGATTTGGGTTTTAATGCATTAGTCTATCTTATATACTCAAATCATCATAAAACAAGCTTCATGATTTTGACTATCTTAGGTACTAAACCTCCGAAACGCTTAATGGTTTAGAGTATCTTATATACTAAACCATCAGAAATGCTTAATGATTTAGACTATCTTAGATACTAAACTATTGACTTTTATTGATGGTTTTAGCATGCATTATTTCATTAAAAATGCTTAATGGTTTAATTATCTTAGGTACCAAATTATTGACTTATTGATGGTTTTAAGCATTATTTCCTCAAGCCATCGTAAATGCTTAATGGTTTAGACTATTCTATATACTAAAATCATCAAATATTTAATGGTTTAGACTATCTTATATACAAAATCATGCGCTTTTATTGATGGTTTACATGCATTATTTTGCAAAACAACAAATATTTCGTAATCACAAAATAGAAAAGAATAATGCATTAATAATAACCTGATAAAATATTTCTCGAAAATTTTAATAAATTGTAAACACATTCTACAATATCAAAACTAATCAACAAATTGTTAATTATGACAATATTTCCGAAAATGAAAAAATACAGTCAACTAAATTAATCAATCACTATTGTTATTTGAAGCATTACATCTGTCTTTTATTTCTTCCTTTGTATAATGAATTTTGCCTCCGCCTAGCTTTCTCATAATTACTTTTAAATCAGCTTTGACTTTAATTGATTTGGTCTCCTCATACATCTTTGGGTGTGTAAGACTTCTCTCTAGCCGATTGTTCAACACAACATCACGCTTTGAAAGACTTAGATGACTTTGAAGAAGATAGTTGATGCCTTCAAGATCGATAACCGAAAGTTTGCATTTAATTTGAGACATTATCCAATGGCCGATCAATCCCTTTCACACCGTTGTATATCAAAAGTGCTTCAACCCTTAGTGTAATCACAATCTACCGCAAGTCGAGTCGTAGATCTTGATAATTTGATATCTTCTATTTGTTCATCTCGTAAAGATCTTATACAAAACAATAATACAACAATATTTGAGTCCTTTGTTTATAGACAAGTGTATCCAGTGATACCCCTCACACGGTTATAAACTTTGGTGTCATTTTTTTATTATCTCCTTATTGAAGCCATTGACTAATAGAAAGTTAGAATTGCTGACATGATCACTTATAAATTTCACATGGTTAAACATAACAAATATATTAGAAGTTTAAAAGCATCAAAATCTTGTTTAATAGTCTATCGGTTGGCTCAGATCGGGCAAGATCATCTTTGTTGGGCGAAATTTCTAATCTCTACTAATTTGATCTTCAAGTGAACTAAAAAGAACACAAATATTTGTTTATTAACAAAGTAAAACGCTAAGAATAAAATCCGCATGCTCAAGTTTAAAATGTAGAAAGTAAATCACAAACAAATAAATCAATAAAAAATATATAAACAAATTACATCACAACAATAAATGAATTAACAATTCTTCAAGACCTCCGTCAAGCATTTCAAATTTATATCGCCATTTCCGATTTCAACCAACACAATATCAAACTACACTATCAATATGCTATTTCAACACTATTTACTCAACAAATTCAAACTCATTCGCTTCAATTTCATGATTTTCACTTTTTTCGTTGAAATTAATCGATTTCAAGTTAGCCAATATTAAATGACAGCCAATCGAAATCGTATTATCTCTACTTACATAACAAATTCAAACTCTATCTGCTTTTCGAATTTAATCGATTTTGAATTTATTTCAATTGAATTTGATCGATTTCAAAGAACACTATATCGAATTCAAACCGATTCCGCTGACTCATCATTTAAGCACAATATCAAACTACGCTTAACAAAAGCTATAATGCCACATTTTTATCACAATATCAATATAATTTGAGCAACTGTATGAACTAAAATTAATCAAACTGTATTCAATCATCACTAAACATGAATTAAATGAAATATTAACTACCGGCTTCCAAATCAATATATATATGTAGAATAAATAATTCAAAATAACTCAAATTAATTGAAAAATACAAGCAAAATTAATTAATACTAGATGATTACGAAAATTAATCGAAAATTGGAAAGTTCAAAATTATTCAATTTATGTAGATGTTACCTATCCGAACGCTTGGTCAAGGAAGTCAATTTATCACGTCATGACGAAATCCACGCCGGAGATATCACGGCGGCGAAAAACGATTTACAGGAAAGTTGACGAGAATTTGTTAGGGGAGTTCGTCGTTAATAGAAAAATAACAACGTGATATGCGGTAAGAGGTGAAAATTTTTATTTCAGTTAGCTGGGGATTAAGACACGATAGTCGATTCAACGCGAGATCGATTTATGCATAAGACATAAAGCAAATGGGCTTACGATAATAACTCTTGCCCTCCCCCTACCCATTCAAATTATCAAACCTTCAAGTATATATGTAGTTAACAAGTTTTCACCGATTGGATACGTTGACAGTGTCTTTTACAACACTCATACTATACGGTGATTTCCGTGGTTTTATAAGTTTAGTGACTGTGGATCTAGAAATAAACATGTATAATGATTCCAACATTTTATCCACAACTAAATATGGGTGTTTTGGAATAAGTTTCTAATAAGCGCGAATACGAGGTGATTTTGTTGGTCTATAATTCTCGTCTCAAAGAACACTTCATGTCTCGCTTACATTGAAAAAAGCAACTGTCCCTCCAACTGCCGTGACACTTGGTTACACGAAACCAATGAAAAATAAACTATGACAAGAAAATAATAAAACACATAAGATTGTTTGGTCTGGGGCCACGCCATCGAAACACCTACGCCTGGGGGCAAATTGGGAAGGATTCCACTAATATTTGAAGTAATTACAAAGGGAATTATACAAACGCCTCCACATTTCTCGATGCCCTAACTATCGCTCAATTGTGTATCTAAGACTAGGGGATCCACCTATCTTCTGTTTTCCTTGTCACACACACTCTCCTAGGCAGCTGGACACCAAATATCATTACAATATTCTCTCTATCAAAAGTATGTTATAATAATATAACACACGTACATCAATTAGCGCTTATGTAGGAACTACTAACACAACTAACCTACACAACTTTGTTCCTTCTTCGAGTCATTTTGTGAATAAGTTATTTTGGCGAATAACGAAAAGTCGCTACTTATCAGGAAAAGTCAACATATATATACACACGGATCAAATGACAAAGATGGAAACTCCTCAGAACAATTCCTACTTGTTTCCGTAACCTATAAGATTCCGTGATCTCATACAACTTACCAAAACAAGATTTGAGATCTTCCAAATCTTCAATCATCTTCTGTAACTTCTTAACTCGACTCTCACGTAACAACGAGATCTCCCTTTAGTGCCTTTAATCAAGCAAGTATTTCATAAAAATTACGGTAAGGCCCAATAATAGTTTTTAGATCCGTTCTTACTCAAGAAAAAAATTCTACCGTTATAATAACATACAGCTACATTAGTTATAACAATGTCGAAAAACTTCACCTAACTTTATACATCAACAAACTCCCCCTCTGGGTAAGTTTTTCATACAACGCTTCTAATCCAACGAAGTCCGAATGCACACGCATTCCAACGAGATAAAACACAATGTAAAACCCTAGTTATGAAATAAACATAACCCATAGTTCTCCATCGTCACCAACCGGCCGCCAAGTTAGTAGACACAAAGAAAAATACCAAATACGGTAGTATTATCAAAATAAAACAAATAAATAAACACAATAAAAACACCAACAATAAAACACCACCAATAAACTCCCCTCTATTTGTCCGGAAAACATAAATTAAAGACACAGGGATCCTGGTAGACCGTATCAATTCCTCGCAGCCCCTCAACACCGAGGTTCTCATCATTACCTTCCTCAAAGATTCGCAAACTCAAGAGACAAGAACCAAAGCATGCAAAGCGCAGACGTAGTTACTGGGTCCAAAGAATGGCCTTTCCTGTAACAACCGGCGGGGACAGGACCTTCAATGATTGAGCCTAACACGGCCCCCCCACACCCCACCGCTACCAATTTCTTTCCTTCAACCTTTTCTCGCCGCCCAAAGACGTCATGGTAAAGAGCAGCGCCTTTGTTTCAATACCGAATGTGCCTCGGGTTCAGAAACATCACTAGGATCTGTGGAGCACATCAACACCTGCTCCCTCATGAGTTTGTCACTAATCATTAAGGGCTCGACATCCACTCCTGGCACACCATCTCTCCGGGCCGAATGTCAGATGTCAGTTTTCTAGCAGCATCCCACTGGATCACTGGGGAATCTAATAAAGCCAAGAGTAACGAGACCTTTACATGGATCAACTACTTGATCATATAAGGATTTGACCAATGTTGAGCTGATGTTAACCAAGTACATACAATACTCTTTCCAATAGATTAAACATCTTGTTATCGGGAGCTATGCGTGTTAGTACAACTTTCAGGAGCAAAATATTTGAGACCGAGAAAGACGTAGTCACTGAGTTCCATCTGCAGGCCACTTATCTATGGTATTTCCGCCGCCTCCCTATGATCTCCGAGCTCGGTAGTATCCAGCGGGTCGGGGAATCACACCTCCCAAAGTAATCAGCACGACACTCGGGTCAAGTTTACGCCTCGAAAGGTCAACTTTGGAGGATGCCTCGCGATCGATCATCAATGTTATCATTCACACAACCCCCGACTAATCTCACCAACTGCACATCCCATCAACTCTAATTCCACTTTGGCAGGATGTCAATGTAAGTCTCGCACGTTTCACGGTAGATTCGAGACGATCTTTCCGTGTAATCTTCCTAAATTACAAATGATATTCCATCTTGCTCTTTCCCAGTGATCAAGCACCACTCCTCCAAAGGTGCACTTCACATTATGAGCCACCTCCTCAGCACCTTATCCTAGTCTCCTCAGCTATCATTCTCCTCAGCTTCCTTTCAATTCTCTTTTGGAGATCCTAAAGGTACCTAGATCATCTTCTCGTAACTAGAGTCATCAAGGGTATAATTTTGCTCCTCATCTTTCTAGTATAGCCACTCTCATCCATCTTTTTCTTTCCTCGCTCACGCCCCTCTACACCTTGCCCTTGCCCTCTGGGCAGCCTCTTTTTCTTTCTGCACTTCTAGCTCCCTTCTAGGCCTGTTTCCCTCGTTTCTCTGTACCTTCCTCATAACCTCCTTCACATTCTAATGTAGAAAGCCTCGTCCTCTTTCTCCCAATAACGCCTTCTCGCCAACAAACAATTCACATCCATATTATCATCACACCACCCCCACCCCTCACTCGTGATTCTGCACCTTAGACTTTCCTCTCTTATATTATCTTTCCTGTTAATCACTGTATACTCTTTCAATCTCCTCTTTTCAAACCCTTATCACCTCTCTCAAATAATTTATCAAAGATCGTTCGCTCTTTCTTGGCTTTTCTCGCCTATCAAGAATATTAAAGAATAGCCAATATCCCCATCTCAATCTCATCATTACGACCTGTGGATTCTTTGGGTACCCCTGCCAGCTCTAGGTTCCCCTCAACAATCGAGTAACACCTCCACCAATTTCACCTAGTATAGTAATTTATTCAACCTTTCACCATTTACACTGTGCTTTGTCTAACTACCAAGACGTAATTCTAAGTAGGTTGGATTCCTCAAACTTACCGTCGAGTCACCAAGTCATGACCACGCATGCCGCCTGTGTCAAAATCAGCCGAACTTCATCTTCAGACTTGAATTTGCAAGTGCACATCATTTAGTTCAAACATGCCATATTCCTTCCTCTAGCCCCAAATTGAGAATAACCCGAAGAGGAATCGGCCATCCTTCAAGCAGTTCCTCAAGTTGATCAGAACGCTCTTTGGTTTAGAACCAGATAGTCTTGTAGACGCTTTATTTCTTTCCCTACGGTTTCTTCAAAAGCGAACCGGTAAAAGATGTAAAAATTCTTTTCGGAGCGATTCGAGAATGTCGGTAATTCCGGAGAGAGAATTCTAGAGAAAAATAATTTCGTTTCGATAATGTTTTATAACTTCCTTCAAGCCAATAACAAGTGTAGGTAAAGAAACCGCAGCGTACATCACGCTTGTTCCGAGCAATATTCCACGACGCGTCTTCAATAACTTTCGATAACCGCCATACTCACTTTGTAACCGCTGCACTCAATGTATCTTCCAGCCTTGTTATAACACTTGACTTCTCGTTAAGTATAACCTTCCTTAGTTTCAAGCATTTATCAAAAGCGCATACCCAAAGAAGAAGCCTCGATAATTCGAATCGATCGACATCCAATCCTTTGTAAAATATCGCAAGTCAGTTTCCTCAATAGTCACACGCTCCGTAACTACTCTGTTTGTTTTCAACCAACTCTTATGGGGGCCGATGCCCTACGCCGACATGCTTTGTTTCACGCTACGCACCGATCTTTCTGATATACATATACGGGCACTCTTGTTGTCAAAGCAGAGCGCCATAACCCCTCGGATCGACACCATATTCTCCAACATTTGCTTCATCCATAATAAATGAAATAAGTAGCACCACCAACAAGTAATATACCGCCTCAAGTAAATGGTAGGACAGAGTTTTAGTTTCCTATCGAAACCAAAGTTAGTAATTTATTATTCCTTAGAAAGCAAACATCCTCCATGCATTCTTTCCTATCCTCAGAATTTCCTGCCCAATCTGCATCACTATATCCAACCAAGGCTTTGTTAGTGTCAAAAGAATAAAGTAATCCATAATCTCGAAAATGTAGTTTTGAGATATTTAATAATTCTCGACCAAATTTAAAACGGCTCTCCTCGTCAACTCTGGGAACCCTAATACACACCAACCTGAACGAGATATATCCGTCCGCCGGGTCAAGGGATAGCAGTTCCTATCATAATTTCAGATTTACTAATATCTACAAACACACCGCCTTCATCTCCTTGAGCGATCTTGGATAATGAACAAGGCTAAAGGCGCTCTTCTTTTTTGAACCTGAAGTTTCTTAGTCCAAACTTCTCAATTCGTGTTCTTGCATATTCGGGACTTGAGCGATTTAAGAGATAAGCCTTTGTTTTGATTTATTCAATCCCCGTAAAGTATTCGAGTTCTCCCACCATGCTCATCTCGACCACCCTCCAATAAGTCGAACAAATTATTTTACTCAATCGCTCGACACTTCAAATACTATATCATCCACATATATCTGGGCGACCATCATTTTCCCAACCTCTTTTCTTATAAACATGTTTTTCTATCCGTCTCCTCCTGCCATGTTTCCTTTAGGAGAAAAATGGTTAGTCTTTCATACCAAGCCTGAGCTCGTTTTAAACCCATAAAAGCGGCCTCTTTAACTTGTATACATGTTCAGATATTTAAGAGTATGAACCCTTTGGTCAGTTTCCACATAAAATTCTTCTGAACTTAACAATCATTTGGCAAGTGCCTCGAGCATCCATCTTTGATATAGTTTGAATTTCCAAGAGACAAAGCCAACAAGAAGTAGCAATCACGGCGTTTTCCAAGTCCGCCACCGGAAAGAACGCTCTTCAAAGCCACCCTTCCTACTGGGTATACCCCTGCAACAAGTCTGCTTTGTTCCTGGATTACATTGCCAGCCCATCGAAGATTCTTAAACCACTTAATTAAATGCATATCATAATTCTAGAAGTCGCTGAACTAACTCTATACATCATTCCTTTAAAACCTAAGTGAGTCTTCTCAGATTGTACTTATCCAGCATTCATCCAGTAAAGCTGATTTGGCATCTTTGGGTTCAACCTTGGACACAAGCATACGTCACAAATAAATCTCTAACACTGTATTCACCACTCAGCAATTTTCCCCGCGGTTCTTCCTTCTTCAATTCTGCCAATAATGTTGTCAACTGGATTTCCATTCTACCTCCTCAGATATGTTACTATTGTCAAGGATAACGGTGTCGCCAGATCCTCAATCTCTTTGGATCGATCGATCATCTTCTTCTTCATCCACAAATCTCGACATTAATTGATTCCTACTACATGAAGTCAGCGAGTCCTCACAGTACACCCTCAAGGCTCTACTATTCCTGGGAAGGGGCCTAAAAAGAGTCCTCTTTCCCTTTACATCAAACTTTTGCCTGGGTCAGCCAAGAAAAGATATAAAGAAATATTACCAAATATACGGAAATATCGAACATTTTGCTCTTCTCCATATTTCATGGGCGTTATTTGGATCCCGGCTCACAGAACTGACGCTGAATTCTTATTACGCAAGCAGTTAATGCCTGCACTGGAGAGAGGTACCTTCGTACGCAACATTACTCTTTGTTACTTTTTGAACGGTCCCTGCTTTTCCTTTCTCCACAACGCTATATTCTCACGTGGGAGTCATGCACAGCCGGTAACCCTGCTACTTATTCCTTCGTCATAAAGTAATCATCAAACTTGATATTTTCAAACTCCCTTCCTGATCACTCCCACCTCGACGACAGGAGAATTCTCTCTCTCTCTGGGATTCAAGAGGCTAAATTCTTGAACACATCAAAGCATATGATTTTTTCCCCAAGAAATTCAAATCCCATGATATCCGGAGTGGCCATCCACACATTATAAATGTGCTTCTTCCCTTAATGTTTCCACTAACCGGTCCCATTTGCATCCATAAAAGGGCTTCAAGAATTTGGTAATATTACCAAGGAGGCAACTGCTGCGCGGTTACTGTTCTGCTTCTCCATTTGCGCCTCATGTTTTCTCCTTTACCTCTAGCCAAGTGTAATCCCTTCTGCATTTTTGTTTATTAATTGCTTGAAGATTCCTCAAATTCTGCGTATTCCCAACTTCCCTCAAAGATTGTAAAGATTATCATCACAAGCCATGTATTGTGGCCTGAAGTCTCTCTGTGGATCCCGTAGTCATCAGCCTATCCGGTGATTCGTTTCCTCGTATAATTGGATTGTCTCCAAAGGCTCACGCCATGAGACTATCCTCGTCAAGCATAACCTCCATTCCTTTTGTATCACGTACCGACTAATGCTAATCAAATCGACTGGCCAACCCATCAACCAATAACACATTCAGGATTGCAATCCTCCAACCTCAGATTCCTCTTCTCAGCGATTTTCGCCATTTGCTAATGTCACATATTGCCACCTGACCTCGATAATCATTATTAGACCTTTTCCGGGTCATTTTGGGACCCACCATCGAAGTACCATCCTTCGCTACGCGGCTTTCAGAGGTAAAACAAACATAGACTTACAATAGTTGGGACCCATTCTTTTCTTGGTAGTGAGTATTTGTTTCGTCCTTTACCATAGAGTTTATAACAGTATGGAGTAATATGCCCTTTCTTTCCACAATTATGACACCTCCACCTAATATTTCTCATTCTTTCTTTCTCACCTTGATTGGACAAGACACTGCCAGACAAATTTCACATGATCCCTTTCTCGTTGCATGATTTGTATTTTTCCGGGCGTGGACGCCCAATTCCAAAGTATCTTTCTTCACTCCTTTTCTAATCTCATCAAGAATGTCTCAGATCGAGTTCCATCATCCTAATAATTGGGTCATGTTTTCGATCTTTCCCTTCCAAAGACTCCTATTTCATCTTTCTGGCTTCCGTTATGGGCTCTAAGCAATTCAAAGGTTTGCTTTCAATAGCTCCTTTCGACACCTTATTAATGATGTAAGCCTGAAGGTTTAGACCATTTGTTGTATACCATCCGATACCAAGAATCACTTCTTCATTTGTTACTTCTTCTTCCTCGCCTTCATTGTCCGGATCACGATAACATTATCACCAGCGTGACTGATTCTCTCTGACAACCGTAATAAATGCCACTTGCTCACATTACTCTTGTATCCCCTTTTCATTGTCTCGATTCTCATCTTAGCCACAGGAGTAGTAACTTTTTGTCCTTCTTGACATAATTAGGGCACTGAACCTGGATGTGACCGAATCCTTCACATTCCCTCAAGATCAGACATGGCTCTTACTCAGAAAGCCCACTATTTCCAACTCCTTCCACTTACTAAATTTTCTTCCAATTGTCAAACCGACGATCATTGATTTTTGCCATATCGGTACTCCCATATGGTTTCTTATTGAATCTTTTCATGGTTTTGTTGAAATTTTTTGCAAGGAGACTCATGGTTTCAGCAAGGTCTTCTTCTTCTCCATCTTTACAGCTTACATTCAGAGCAACTCCTTTCTTTTTTATCAAGACTATTTGAATCTTCAGCTTTCATTTCAAATGCTGTGTGAGATTTCTAATTGTCTATCCAACCCTACAAGTATTTAAATCTGGGGCTCTTTCCAATTAGAATGACTTCAGAGTTCTCGAATTTCATGGAGAGATCTCAAAACCTTCTCGCACTCGTTTTTCTTTTCATTAGTCACGGGTTCTCCCCAAGGTGCGGACCCATTTGTCATGTCATTGATCCCAGACACATATATACTCAGCACTGCCTCTTCTCTTCTTCCATCTTGGTAGTTTCCCAATGAAGTGTTGGGCTTGTCAGAACTCCGGACATCCTGTGAGTTCCTTCAGGTAGCTTTGTAAAATCTCCCAGGCTTCCTTTGCCACAGTGCATTTGCTGATCATTTTGAACACATTCGGAGTTTCACCATTAAAGATCGTGATTCTACGCCTGCCATTTCCCAAAGGTGTTCATCCTCGCTATGAGTCCAATCAACTCCGATTTGATAATGCTCTTCTCCTCAACAAGGACTCGAAATATGTAAGGCCCATCCACGGAGAACAGATTTGCCTCGAAGTCTACAGATTCGAGAAAGGCGCCATAATGAGCCTCCAATAAGGGTAGTTACTTCCATCCAACTTGGGGGGACAGATAACCTCCTTCCAGATGACGCCTTCCATCGATTCACTCCGACCTCACTCAGACATCGAGTACCCGCCCGATACCAATCAAAAGCCACCGGGGCCCATATACCAAGTTAAGGTTGTCCCCTCCAACCTGCTGGGCACACTCGTTGCTAATAAACCAATGAAAATAACTATGACAAGAACAAATAATAAACACACAAGATTGTTACCCGGTGCCACAATGAAGACCTACTGCCTATGGGCGCCTGGCCAAGTAGAAGCGCGATTCCACTAATACTTGAAGTAATTACAAGTAGGGACTTATACAAACGCTCCACGTTTCTCGACGCCCTAACTAACCTTCAATTACAAGTATTCCAAGCACTGTGATCCTATCTCTAACCTTCCCTGTCACACACCTCCCAATGACCTCGCTGATCACTACAATACTCTCTACTGCTATACGTTATAATAATATAACACACGACACACCAGCGCTTATGTATGGACTACTAACACAAATCCAACCTACATTAACTTTGTTCCTTCGAAGCCTGGGCCTCTTCTTTAATAAGTTCTTTTATGAATAAATGAAGTCGCGCTTAGTTCTCAAAGGGAAACAATATATATATACACACACGGATCGGATGACAAGTACGGAAACCTCGAAGCTGCCAACTCACTCAAGCTCTATAACCCATAAGCATTCTGCAGATCTCACAACTTACCAAACAAGAGACGCGGCATCTTCCAAATCTTCAATCAATCATCTCGGTAATCCTTCTTAACTCGGCCGTAACAACGGTATTCCCTGGGCCAGCAATTCTCCGCTAGCTTATCATAAAAATTAAGGCAAAGTCTAATAATACGTTTTTATCTCGCAACGCTCTACTTGCAACAAAGTGCACTCTATCAAGTATACTGCCATTAGTTATAAACACTCGTCTCGCGAGAAAACTTCACCCAACTTTATACATCAATAACATTGTCGGTAATCATACTCAACCTCAAGAAAGTTTCAAATATATATCGTTTAGCAATACGTAACTGAACGCCAACAG